>VUQH01083125.1:0-11258 GCA_015106775.1 Etroplus canarensis
TGTCGTTTCTCTTTACTTAGCTGATTGGTTCTTGCCATAATATGCATTCTAAGAGCTGTCAAATAGGGCTGTCAGCTGTGTACCAACCTGACTTCTGCACAGCACAACTGATGGTCCCAACCCCATTAAGGCAAGAAATTCCACAAATGAACCCTGACAAGGCACAACTGTGAAGTGAAAACCATTTCAGGTGACTACCTCATGAAGCTCATGGAGAGAAAGCCAAGAGTGTGCAAAGGAGTATTCAAAGCAAAGGGTGGCTACTTTGAAGAATCTAAAATATTGGATTGGATTTCTTTATTGTCATTTCAGCTACATATAAATACACAGTGAAATGATATAGCATTCCCCCAGGACCTGGTGCCCCATACAAGGGTAATGCCGGCCCGCCTCCGGCCCAGCACAACACCCCGCCCGCAATGTTCTCTTCCCCAGCCACCGGCATCAGGTGACGCCGAAGACTGAAGGCCTGGTCCACACAGCAAGCAGAGATCGGAGCCCCCAGAAACCGCCCAGCCGCAGCATCAGCCCTGCGACGATACTCCCCCCGGAACTCAAAAACTTTGGTTTCTCGGACGCTGCCCGGCAGGTCATGAAAAACAACGCTGCCGGATCGCCAGTTAGCACCGTCTGTGGATGGATCTACGACGGCATCTGGTCGTCCTCGAACCTCCGACTTTCGAACACAAACACCACCGTCCCAACGTCCACACACCCTAATACTGGGTCAAAACTGGGTCAAAACAGGGACAATTACTTGGGTACAAGCACCACCTTGGTTCCGGAGTGGCCACGCACTACCGTTGCACTGCCATCTTGGCCCAAGGGGGCTTTAAAATATGTTTTAAATTATTTCACACTTTTCTTCACTACATAATTCCATATGTGTTCATTCATAATTTTGATGGCTTCAGTGAGAATCTACAATGTAAATAGTCATGAAAATAAAGAAAAACCATTAAATGAGAAGGTGTGTCCAGACTTTTGACTGGTAGTGTATATACTGGCCAAAGTGTTAGACAGTCAGCTGAGTGTATGTGCAGATAATCCCTGTGAACAAAAAGTTCAGGCTTCAGACTGCTGTAAACGCTCACCTCAGAGCAATGTTTGACCACCTTCCTAAAATGGTCATCTCAGGCACACAGCTCTGACTGTGCAAAGAAGCTCCACCCACCTGCTGTTCATACCTTCTGTTTGCAAGGGCAACCAATCAGAACAAAGGTTGGAGGGTGCTAAAAAAGAAGCTTGTATGAGGTTGGGGTCAGGCGAAGGAGAAAAGAAAAAGGAGAGCAAAGAAAGACAAGGGAAAACCTCAAACTACTGGACAGCACTAATGGCAAATAAACACATTGGCAGTGAAAAGAGGGGACAAGACAAGCAATGCTCAGTGCATGATGGGAAGTCTTCCAGCAGACTGAGCTTATGGCAGCATAACTGAAAAATGGTCCAGGGTTGCCTGATCCAGCTCTAACTATAAGATTTATCAAAAAGAAAAGTTTTAAGTCGGATCTTAAAAGTAGAGTGGGTGTCTTTCTCCTGAATACAAACTGGGAGCCTGTTCTACAGCAGAGGGGCCTGACAGTGAAGGCTCTGCCTCCCATTCTTCTTTTAGAAACTCAAGTAAGCCTGCACTCTGAGAGCAAAGTGCTGCAATGTGAAAAATGGTACAAGGAGGTCTTTAAGATATGATGGGGGTCTGATCATTCAGAACTTTAAATTTAATTCTAGATTTTAACAGGGAGCCAATGAAGTGAAGCCAATATGAGAGAAATATGATGATCATGAAATTCCTGCATGAAATTTCTGCAGGGATTAAGGATAAAAAAAAAGAATGATTGCCACAAGTGCAGCTGTCTCCTAGCTCTACAGAGCATTTTGATGTCTTTCAGTTTTTGTGTCAGCTGTTTTCAACAACAAAAAAAAAAAACTCAACAGAAAGATCAAAAGTCGCATTTGATGAACAAAGGGGATAATTAGCAGCTAAAAATCCACATTTCCCACAGGAGTTGGTGGAGATTTTAAAAAGCAAGCTGCCAAAATCATGACTCTAAATGAATACTAATTTTGCTCTCCATCTCCCGCATTTCTTAAAATTCAGCCTAAAAGGGAAGCACCAGTTTTTTGTTCACCTGTTGCTTTTCTCCTGTTGTTGCATGTTTTAAAAGGTGTTGTGACCACTTTATCATACTTCTATAATGCATTAATGCACCTGCACTTATAATGTTCTCATTCCCTTCATTTTTATGTTTGTTTTAAGATATTGTACTTTAGAATTGAGCAGACAGACACTGAAATTTGATTTGGATAATAATGATGGACTATGTGTTGTGTGGGACAAAGAGACAACTGTCTTTGTGCGTGTGGAATTTGCTCGGTCCTCATTTAGCAGCTGTGTAGTGTTGCGTGGAATGTCCATTAAGATATATTTTTTTCGTGGCTCAGTTTAACCTGCAGCGGCATTTCTACTTAACTCTTAATTCAGCTGCTACAAAACCAAAGAATGCAAAAATTCCCCTCGGCTCTTTCAGCACAAATACTACATATGAACCTTATGGAGCCATTTCTGGACATGTGTGCAGTGCATCGTACAGTTCCTGAGGGTATTTCAGCCATAAATCATCACCGACAAGTCCAGTGGAAAAGATGTGAAAACTGTTGCATGTTCATAAGAACAGCCACAGCTCTGCACAGTGTCCTTTGCTGTCCAGGCTTCAGAGATGAAATGAGAAAATGCTCCAGGCCTGGAAATGCCTCAGCGAGCTTCCCTACAATAGCGCCTGTAGGTTAGAAATTACATACAGGCATCTGCACGCTCTGAGTGATGCCACAGAATGTTCAATAGTGAGAGACCAGATCCACACTGACTACTTCCCCCAAGGAAGGAAAACATGCAGCTATGCATGTTTGTTTTTCTATTTTTCTATTCTCTCTCCTCCCTTTCTCTCCTTTCCAAAGAGTTCCAGCCGCAGGCTCTTACGCTCGTCCTCTCTTTCCTCCTTTCCCTTTCTCTGGTTGGGATGGAGGCTGATGGGAGCTGACATGGTGGTGGCATTGTCCTCACCATCAGTTAATGTGACCCCTAGGGATGCTGTCCCTGTACGCTTGGCCTGATGGCAAAGAATGCAAAGCGCTTCATCGTGGAAAATTGGTGAGACAAAAAGGAACAACGAGAAAACAGCTGTGCATGGAGGTAGACTGAGAGCTGCAAAATAGCAGGGGTGTTTTTACAAGAAAAACAGGAGGGAACTTCTTGAGAAAAGCTTGTGGGGCCTGAAAATTACCTGAACTGTTACTGAATGGTGTATGATATATAGAGATTATAGTGTCAAATATCCACGATATCTAATAAGTGCAAAATTAATTCCTCAGTTTTTAATATCATTATTTGGCCAGCTCCAGCTGGAGTATCATCTGAAATATTTAACTAACCCTTTATTTAGCCCAAATTGTATTTTTAGGCGCTATATCGCAAACTGATCATAACCAGTTTTTAAGAAACGTTTGGCTAGATGCTTGGCTTCAGAATCAAGCTTGGTAAGAGGAGTAACGCCCTAAGCCTTCCAGCTGAGGACTCTCAAACTTTGCAACCACCACTATATTATATTTTTATTGCAAATACTTGTTTTTCTCTTTGTGTTTGTCTGATTTTTTTAATGAGTCAGAAGTGCTCAAATTTAAACGAGAGGGCAGAGTGTTTAGTTACTAGGTAACGTTACAAAGTGTATTTAGACTGGACAGACACAGATGTATAATCAAATGCAAAACCCATCTTTAGAAGAGTTAGGATAGTTTTTCAAAAGTTAATAAAAACAAAATATTGTGTTACGTTAATTCACAAGAACCTTAATTCAACAGACAAAAGTACAAAGAAAACATTTTCTATAGTTTTACTGATCAGCTTATTTGTACTTTGTAAATATACTCACATTTAGAATTTGAATGGTTGCAACACACTGAGCAAAAGTTGAAAGTGAGTTCAACTCAGACTGTAAGTGCACAGAATATTCAAGTAGCACCAGTTTGGAAGACTCCACATTAAGCAGACTAATTTGAGCAGGTGAGGTGTCATGATTGGGTATAAAAGCAGCAGCCATTACAGACTCAGTCACTGCAAGCAAAGATGGGTCATGGCTCACCACTTTGTGGCAAAATTAGTGAGAGCTTTTAGTAAGTTCTAAAGGAACACATCTCAATACAAGACCACAGAGATTTTAGGTCTTTCAGCATCTACAGTGGATAATACTGTGGAACAGTTCAGAGAATTCATCTTCGTGCGTAAAGGGCAAGGTCAGAAACCACCGCTGAATGTGTGTGATCTTCCAGTCCTCAAGTTACACTGCCTAAGAAACCATCATGATACTGTGATAAATATACTATAGCCACCTTGGCTCAGGAGTACTTTGAAAACCCACTGTCATGTAATACAGTCTGCCACTTATGATGCACTTATGAGAAAGCCATACATCAGCTATGCAGAAAAAAAAATGGCCATCCAGATTGTTATCAGCGAAAAGTGCAAAAGTCAGCATCTGTGGTGGTATGGGGGTGCTTCAGAGCCAATGGCATAGCTATGTTACATTTGTGTGAAGGTACCATTGACTCTAACCAAATATTCCCACTGCAAAACTACAACAAGGACTATCTTCAGTGTTCAAAATGATTAAAAAGTTTTATTAAAGGAAAATTGATGCAACGCAAGAGTAAACATGCTTCTTTTCCAACTTTTGTTGAATGTGTTGCAGCCATTAAATTCAAAATTTGTGCATATTTAAAATGGAATTCAGTTGTTCAGAACAATTATTGAAAGCATTTATTTGCACTTTTGACAGTAAAACAAATGTTCGTGTGAATTAACATATGATAGACTTTTTAAAAATTGCATTCTGGAGAATATCCAAAAGTTTCAGGAAATGGAGTGCGTATTAGATTTCCAACAAATCTTACTTCTTGGTCAGGCTGTTCAGTTAACCACAAAGCAAGCAAGCCATATTATGTGTTACATAACAAAATTCTCCAAAGTTCCAATACTAGAAACACAGTCACAGTCTCCTGTTCAGTGACTTGAATTGGCCTAGGCAAAGGTGCCAATGTCATTATTATACTTTCGTGTGCTTTTATTGTGGGAGTCTATGAGGACTGAGTTGCTTTTAGAGCCAGCCTCAAGTGGCCATTAGAAAAATTTCAGTTTTTTGCAGTTTTTCCTTGGTTTCATTATTTAACCCCAGAGGATTCTGCTTTGCTCCTGCAAACATATGGATAATTAGTTTGTCTCATTACAAAGTCTGTTTAACCCAGTGTCCCTGGTAAGGTAGTGGTTTGCTCATTTGCCTTACAAGTCAATGGTCCCTGGTTCAATTCCAGGATGGGATGCAAGCCCCTCTCACCATGGAGGGTTATGTCAGGAGGTGTAAAACCTCTGCCAAATTACCAGTGCGGAGTAATCTGCTGTAGCAACTCCTTGGTGGAGAATACAAGGGAGCAGCTGAAGGTACATTTATGCAGTAAGCATGACAAGACCCTACTAGTTATCTCATACAGATATGAGAGTGGTGCTCATCTCCTTATGAACTTAAGTGAGAGAGAGGTGTTGCAGTCTGTTGATAACATACATTAATTTTAGAAGGTTGTAAACTATTTTTATTTAAAATGAGTTCCTTTGAGGTGGTGGAGGTAGTGAATAGTTGTACAAATGCAGAGTTCCCATTAAACGAGATTTTCAGTGTTCCCCCAGATTTAAGTAAAGGGATCCTGAGGTCTAACTCCTGTAGGTGAACCACAGAAAAGACTACACACAACAAAATTTACATCAAAATAGCTGCATGACATGTCTGAAAATTTCTTTGGAGTGGTATGGCCAGCTGGATTCAGTTTTTGGTTGTTTTTTTTGGCTCGTTTTGAAATGTTGACAACCAAGCCCAGACATGTAGCCACATGTTCTGATCACCTGCTTTACCTGCACTTAGGCAGAATTACTTGGCTAACACACTGACTGTTTCTTCCTGCCCTGAAATATCAAGGTTTCTCCTCTAGGGGTGGCTGTCAGTAGTGCTTTGTTGTTCTGTTATCCTATCCATGTTCTTGCATGGCCAGTATAGCCACATTGAAAGCACACTGTAGTGGCAGATCTGTAGTAGTTAAGCATTGTTATAAGCATGCAATCTATAGGTGCCTGAGAGTAGATTTGAGATATCTTTTAGGCTGAACCTATATACTTATTGTACCAGACCTTTGCTGGAGTCCAATAGTACCTTGACTAAGTCCATTTTCTTTTATTATTGGTTCTGTGTTACTGTTTTCCTCCTGAACCTTACTGTTTCCACTTATGAAAACACCCCTTTTCATTTTGTATTTCATAAGACTCCTTGTTTAATTTCCCACATGATGGGAAAACTCTATCCCAAACTCTGGCATACTAACACCAAAGCTCCGTGGTTGTTGAGTGAAACATTGTGGAAGGCTGCCCTCTGAGTCCTTGCCTTTTCAGACAGTCACCTCATTTGTACTGTGGGTGGAGTAGCTCTTCTGCCTGGTGTGGTGGTAATAGGAGGGTTGAGATGGATGTTGCCCCTGGACATACTGCCCCTGTCCTGCTCCCCCTCCAGTTCCTCCATACATCCCTCCATAGGGCTGATTAAAGATATCTGGCATGTTCTCTATGCTTTGCTGCCTCCGGGTTGAGTAGTTGTGTCTCCGGGTGGAGCTGTGCAGAGAGGTGGAAGTATGCGCTGGGGCAGAGGTCTGCCTGTGGACATGGCGGGCAGTTGGCTCCCACGCTTTGAAGGCTGAGTTGGAGAGAAACGGATGCGTGGTGGTCTTAGGGAGGCGTGAGTGCTCGAGGTGGCTTGAGGGGATGGAGATTGAAAGAGGAGAGTGGACATCATGGTGTGCTGGCAGGGGTTGGTGGTGGATGTATGACTTCTCTTTAGGCGGAACGGGCACAGGCTGATAGGTAGGAGGTGCTACAGGCTGGTAATGGGAGAAATCCATGAGTGGGAAGCTCTTATAGTAGCTTCGAGATGCAGTTTCAGCTGAAAAGAGACAGGGTAGAGACAGGGTGTGAGGAAAAGTTAATATCATTGAGCTTCTAAACACAAAGAAGTCCCAGCCCCTAGACTTTTGGTTTCATGGACATTCAGAATGAATGAAACTGTGGTAGAGCCATGTTCTTCTGGAAATTTTTTTTCATGTTTCATGTTTCAGGGTTCAGACACTAGATATAGTTCTGTTTTTAGACTCTTACTGATTTTGGTTGTACTTATTTAACTTTCTGTAAGTTTTTCCTTGTAGGATGTGTAGGATGTGAAGATACGGTGCTACTTTAACAGTGAAGCCAGTAGAGCAGACACATGACAACATTTTTATACGTTGAAAGCATTTTCAGTTCACCACAGTCTGATGCAATTCTGAGTCACATGCAGAGACAGTCAAAGAAATATTCTGTCAATGTATAAATATGTGATTCGTCATTGTAGGGGAGCTGAAGAATGAATCATAGTTAATCCATGATGCATTTAAGTTTGAACCTCCTGGCTACAGCCTGTAGGCGAAGTCACTGTCATATGCACCTCAGAATATATCAGATCAAGTTTTTATGCAACTTCTAAAGGAAGATTTAACACACTGTTCCCTTTGCAAATGGACTGTATTAGCACTAAAATGAACTTTTGCTCCACTTGGTTTTGTCTGATCAGTGGCTTATGGTGACTAATGTGGCAAGTTAATTATTTGACAAAGTAAAGGCTGACTAGAAAGAGATCAAAGTTTATATGGAAACATGGAAAAAATTAAGTTGCCTTTATATTGTAGCATAGAAAACTGTTAATAGAAGAGAAAACCATGGCCTCTATTTAGAGTCAGTGTAAACCACCAGAAGCACAAAAATAAAAGTTATATTTTTCTCCTGTTATCAAAAATTTGGGCTTCTTTGCCCAGAAAATGTGACATTTACATAAAAATGATTTTAAGAGGTGAAGGAAGGTCACGATGTTAAGGAGGATCTGAAAAAGATCAAAGGGGCAGGCTGGTTATTTAAGTATTTCCAAATGGTCTATGTCCTCAAGGTGAATGAACACTAGCGGTGTTTTTTTTTTTTTGAGGCACTGGAGGGCAAAAGGCAGGAGGTGGAGGAGAAACTGATGAGTGCAATGGAGATGATGGAGGTAAAGGTATGTGTGTCAGAAAGAGGGTACAGAGGTTTATAAATACCCTCGCTCTGAGTCTGCTTAAGTGTGTATGTGTGTGTGTCATCATTATGTATGAATGTCACAGGGAATTATTTAAATAATCTAAACTCTGAGGTTCTTGCCGCTAGCTTTCTGGCTACATGAACTGTAACCTTGTCTCTGAGCGTGCTGTCATTGTTTTTGTCAGAAAACCTGAGTCCATCAACAACAGCTGTTTCTTTTATTTCTCTTGAAAAGAAAACATTTTTTTCAACAATTCCATTTAATACATTTTATTTTATTCTTTAAAGGTTTTGATTGTAACCACAATGTGCAGAATTTAACTACTAATTTCACCACTAGGTGACTATGTTCAGATACTGTCTTATCCTACTGTTACCATCAGTTACACTTTTTCCTTTACTTTTTAGTTTTTTCACACATGGCTTCTCTATTTTGGCATCATTTTTGTTAAATCAGTTGTGTGCTGTCCTACACACAAGGTTAGCTTTAAAAATTGTTAGAACCTGGTAAGGACCAGATGTTATTTTTTAAAATTTCCTGATATGTAAAGCTATAGAACTAAAAGGGGGGGCTTACTTTCTTTTTCACTTGACCGTAAAAGTGATTTGTAGTCACTTATTGACATTTTACGATCTGCATAGATAACTGCATTATAGTCATTACTTGCCCACTTTGCACTCTGGGCTGTTGTTTTAGTTTTTATTGCTACAAGTCGGGGAATTTCACTGACATTTCTGGTCACTCTGATCCAGGAGACCCAAAATGTGAGGCCAAGAGATCCTGTCAAAAGTTGAAAGTGAGACCAGGGTTGTTATCCCTGAGCTGTAAATCTGACATTTTAATGATATAAACTGTATGGAGGACATGCAGAGGGTTGGTATGAGGCAAGGTGATCCACTGTGGTGACTCTTAACAGGAGCTGATAGAAGAAGTAGTATATCTGCCATGCAAAATTGGAATACTGTCCGAGATAATGGCAAATTACTCATCTTGCACTTCTTCTTCTTTCTTTATGCATCCTCTTCCCTCACACCAACCCTCTGCATGTCCTCCTTCACTACATCCATGAACCTTCTCTGTGGTCTTCCTCTTTTACTCCCAGCTGGCAGCTCCATCTTTAACATCCTTTGTCCAATATATCCATTATCCCTCCTCTGAACATGTCCAAACCATCTCAGCCTTGCTTATATGACTTTGTCTCCAAGCCACTCAACCTGTGCTGTCCCTCTTATGTACTCATTTCTAGTTCTGTCTATCCTGGTCACTCCCAGAGAAAATCTCAACATCTTCAATTCTGCCACCTCCAGCTCAGCCTCCTGTCTTTTCATTAGTGCCACCGTCTCCAAACCATACATCACAGCAGGTCTCACTACTGTCTTGTAAACCTTCCCTTTCACTCTTGCTGCTACACGCCACCCCTGACACTTGTCTACATCCACTCCACCCTGCCTGCACTCTCTTCTTCACATCTCTTGGGCTCTGTCCATTGCTTTGGATGGTTGATCCCAAGTATTTAAACTCATCCACCTTCACTACAACTACTCCTTGCATCATTTATGCACATGTACTCTGTCTTGCTTCTACTGACTTTTGTTCCTCTTCTCTCCAGTGCATACCTCCACCTCTCCAGGCTCTCTTCCACATTCTACCTGCTCTCACTACAAATCGCAATGTCATCTGCGAACATTATAGTCCATGGAGACTCCTGTCTGACCTCAACTGTCAACCATTTCAAACAAGGAGGGGCTCAGAACCGATCCCTGATGTAATCCCACCCCCACCTTGAACCCACCTGTCATTCTACTGCACACCTCACCACTGTTTCACTGTCCTTATCTTGCACATTTATCTCAAATGCTAAAGCATCATTTGTAGATGGCTTTACTTTCATTGACTACCTCCACAATGGAAAAAACTCATTTCTGCCTTGAAAATCAGTTCTGCCTTTGGGTGACTGGTAGAGGTTTGTTTTGTTGTAATGGGTGCCTGGGGTTGCTGTTGTTCTGTACACTATTAAACCTACATGTGCGTGTGACCTTTGCCAGGAGAAAACAGTCCTTACAGTCACCTGGTAAAAGGCCTAAAGCCACACTTGCAGGCTATAGTAGTATTTCTGTTACGTCACAAATCTCCATAAAACCACATCCGGAGGCGCCATTAAAGTGCAAAACAAAAAAATTACAAAAGCAACATTAGGAAGGGTGAAACTGGCCAATTCAATAATTTTATACATAATTAAATCATTTTAGTTGATTGAGTTGTCCATTTTGATACTGAAAACTATTTTTTAGCCCTATGATGGATCCTTGTTCACCTGACAGTTTACTCAGTTAAATAGTACACTGAAGCTTCAGAAAACTAGTTACTGTGTGCAATTACAGACTGCAAAGCTAAGTTGGTTTTAATTTTGTATTTGAGGGAAACATATGATGCTTAACTGTAA
Source organism: Etroplus canarensis (assembly GCA_015106775.1). NCBI lineage: Eukaryota > Metazoa > Chordata > Actinopteri > Cichliformes > Cichlidae > Etroplus > Etroplus canarensis. Next base: position 10,630 of record VUQH01083125.1, read on the forward strand.
CAGTTTGAATTTGAGAAACAGGTAAGAAAATGTATATATCATGGATGTAATTTTAAAAGTACGATTCTCCTTTTAGGTGTGCTTGTAATAAAGCTACCTAAATATTTTTAATAGAAGTAAAAATCATCTCAGTGCTATTTTTGTTAAATTCATGAACAGTGAAATATATTAAATTCTCCAGCCAGATATCTTTCATGTATGACCCAGTAGTTTCTTTCTGCTCAAGATCTCCCAGAGGCTGTGTTGCATGTATCATAGAGCTCTGTCCTTGGCAATGACCTGGGCTGTATGGTCAGACTCTCTTAAAATATTGCTGTACAGAGATGTTGGCTTTAATAAAATCACAGAAAAGCTTTAGTACAATGACTCTAACTGAGGAGAAATAACACTTTACTCTGCTCGTCTTCATGATGAAGTAGCGTGGGGAGTAAGCCTACTGTAAACTCCGGTTTACATCAATCACTCAGTGACATTTAAATCATTAGCATTGCTTAACCGGGAATAGTGTGTGTGTGTGTGTGCGTGTGTGTGTAGGTGTGTGTGTGTGTGTGTGTGTGTGTGTGTGTGTGTGTGTGTGTGTGTGTGTGTGTGTGTGTGTGTGAGAGAGAGAGAGAGAGAGAGAGAGAGAG
>VUQH01083126.1:0-12410 GCA_015106775.1 Etroplus canarensis
CTGCTACTGCACATCACTTCTTTTTCTTTCTGCGCTAGTGTCTTTCTTGTGTACCGTTCTACAATGTTGGACTTTGTACTATGCTACAAATTAGAGTGTTCTTTGCATTGTTTGCAACTACTGCACATGTTGCACATGTTGCACTTTATTTATTTTTTATTTTTTTCAAATCTTTTAAACTTAAATTTTAAACTGGGAAAAAAAACCTAGTCCTAGCTCTATTTTTCATATGTCTCTGTCACATGTCTTATGTTTATACGTTGCACCAGGTCCTGGAGAAACACTATTTCATTTCACTATGTTCTGCATCAGCTAAATGTAGCTGAAATGACAATAAAGCTATCTTGAATCTTGAATCTTGAATCATGCAACACTTTTGAGATAGGTGTGAGATGTGTGGTCTGGAAGAGGATGCTAATTTGTATTGCATAATGCATATATAACAGTTTTGGAGAACATCTATACTTAATGTTTAGGCAGAGAGACAAACATTTGGAAAACATTCTCCAATGTCATCACCGAGACTAAATTCTAGTCCCTCTAAACATTGGCAAATTTCTGGAAATAATGTAGTTTTATTTGAGATAACTACAGAGGATGTTACGTTTCATTTCAATAGTAACTGTAATTTGTAAAATTGAGAAATTATTCAGTTGTGAGAGATTTTCAGTCTGCCACAGTGCTTTTTTTTATCTATATGGCAATGAAACTATGGTCATGTGGATAGTGCACAGGGCACCCTGGTCAGTGTATTCAAGGACAGTTCAAGTGTCTCCTTCTCTATTTTGGAGGACTTTTCTGCCTTTGAGATATTTTGCTTTTAGGAAGGAAGATTCATCACTAACCAATAACATTTCAAGGGCACTAATGTGGCAGTCATAAACTTGAGGGCAGGTTATGACCCTTGAATCAAACATATTTGGTTAATCTAAAATATGTGTTTTTAGAGGGCAATTAAAGAAAAACGGGAATAATGTGGTCAAGGAATATTCAAAATTTCAGTTTGTTGAAGGATTTTTCCATGCCTGCGATGTTAATACCCAGAGGGAGGTCCATCAACTGTTTGCTTAGGATTACAAGGCAGATACTGCTGGGATAGCACTGAGAACCAAATGTACAGATAAAGAGGACCATGCATAGTTACACTTTGCTAAAAGGTTAATTTAATTACTGCCAGTTACCATCTTTTTTGTACTGATAATGTTCTTTGAAATAGTTGTTAGGTAGAGAAATCAGACAAAAGGAGAGATATGAAATGCTGCAAAGTATTAGTGGTTTATACAAGTTGAGTGGGAGCAGCAAAGCCCAGGGAACCACATGCTGAGATGACAGGTGAAGCCACAGGTGGTCAAATGTTACCAGTGTAAATATACACATTACATTCAAAGAGTCCCAACCTAGACTTGAGGCAGCTGGATTTGTTTGAGCACTGACTGCATCCAGGTTCATGGGTACTGAGACAGGCCACACATACAGTGCAACCATCAGAACAATAATAATGGAAGAGACATCTGCTGAAAATAGCTGTCTCCAAAAATTATCCTAATGTGGGGCAGCATGATGTGTCAGTGCCATTGTAACTGGAGTGCAGTAAGATGATTGTAGTACACTTCCTTCTGCGTGCTGTGTTGAAGCATCTTGTAGCTTCAAATACATGTGACTCTTGTGAGATCTTATTTTTATTTGCCTGTTTGCTCATTGATTCGATGGTCTTTCCTTCCTTTGAAGGGTTGGTAACATTTTGTTTTTTGGGCTTGGATTTTAAAGACAACTTAGTTTCAGTCCCACTAAGCATAAATATTGAAGAATGATCCTTGGTCTACTAGTGAAATGTGATTAAGGTATATCTGAGATTAAAGTCTGCATAAAAATACCTTGATATTTCTTTTTAGGCACTAATTGTTTTGCATGATAAGCCCATGTATTGTAAATGAATAGAAGACCAGGATGGAATCTGGTTGTGGGAGTAACACATAGGTTTGTGGCTATCACACCTTGCAAGATTAATGTGAAGCATCTGTGACAGAATGCAATTCTCTCCCAAGGTGCCAAAGAGGTGAATGCAAGTGGGAAGACATTTACAGTACGGAGCTCTCTACAGCTTCACGTGGACAGAAGTGATGATGGAGTGGCCTATACCTGCAAAGTGGACCATGTTGCACTCACACAGGCACCACAGCAGGCCACTGAAGTACTGGAGGTCCACTGTGAGTGTGCACATAAAGTACATGCAAGCACTCAAACGCATATATGAAGTATACACATGAGCATAATGGATGAGGAAAAATTAAAACCAATAAAAGGCATTTGCTTCTGTAAATGGCCATGGTAATGAGTGCTTTTATGGCTGTTGAACCCAGTTAGAGAACATTCAGTCTAACAAGACCTGCATCATTGTATTGAAATGCACGATTTCAGAGCTCATTTTGTCTAATCTCTCATTTACATTTTCATATTAGGCTTACCAGTATTTTAGTCATACAATATACAGCTTTCTGGGTGAAAATTCATTATTTTTGGCAATAAATATCTCCATGTACTGTCTGAATTTGAACATATTCTTATAATGACATATCCTAAATAACAGTTTTATCTGAATGTTGCATATGTTTTATATAACATTCTCTCTCTTTCTCTACACACACACTGGGTGTGTGTGTGTGTGTGTGTGTGTGTGTGTGTGTGTGTGTGTACAGAGAGCGAGAGAGAGAGAGATTCAGCTATTGTAAATTTGTTTGTTTTATTTTCTTTTTAAGGTTAAATGAGAATATTCATTTTTGGCCTCTTTACTTTTTAACACCACGTCAATATCAAGAAAGGGTCAAGAAAATGATAAGATATAAGACTTACGTGTTTTATATCATCCTCTCTTAAATTTTAAACCTCTCCGTTTAGATGCTCCTCGTGTGGAGATCATCCACTCTCCTGCAGTCCCTCAGGAGGGTCAGAACTTAAAGCTGGAGTGTGTGTCCAAAGGAAACCCTTCGTAAGTCTTTCAGTGGTTACATAAATTGACATCATCCTTGTATGCAGTGCTTTATGTATCTTTATCTGGCATGCTTTCATTCTCTTACCTCCCAGGCCAGATCCTGTGATGTGGACAAAGGATGGAGGTGAACTCCCTGACCTGGACAGGGTGATTGTAGAAGGAAGAGAGCTTACCTTTACTTCACTTAACAAGACAGACAATGGCACCTACCGCTGTGAAGCTAGCAACCACCTAGGGACCAGCAGTGCTGAATATGTACTCTACGTCTATGGTGAGTTCAATGGAAAGATTGATGTATGGCTAATTGCATTTCATATAATGTTATCAGTCTGTTACTAATATGACACCATTAAAAATGCTAAACAAGGAAAGTTTGGTTTCCCACAAAGCTATGTAAAAATTGTAAAAAGTATGAACCTCACAAGCATGAGCACAAAACTTCATTGAAAATAACAGTGTTATAATACTTTCTGATCTGTATACTGTATCAATGCTAATAGTGATTAGTGGCACCATCCCTCATAGGGAGAATAAGGGCCCCAGGTGACACAAATGCCACCAACGCCTTTCCTTAAATAAACCCGCGTCCCAGATCCTGCACACACATACACGCACACACTCTCACCAGGAGGGAAATGTGTGAGGGAGGCAAAATTTAGTGCTGCGTTGTCAGGAATATCACCAGGAAGGATAAGTAATTCCTAGTAACGCCAGAGGAGGTGGAGGATAAAGGGACTCAGTGTCAGGGAAAACAGATAGTTCTTCCTCTCTTCCGCTTCTCCACTGCTATTTGTCTCTTGGCATTAAGTAATAATGCTTTAAAAAAATAGCAAAAGCAGTGAAACATCTTTTTTCATTCTGTTATAGAAACAGTGTGTGATGCTTAAAAACAGATAGTTCTTGGCCTGAGAAATCACACAACTGGAGACAATTTCTCTAAGTAGATCGGTAAAACATAATGTTAATAATATAACATGCAACAAAAGGAGTGTTTGGTGAGTTCCTTTATTTAAGAGCAGAATGTTGTGGAAAATCTAATGAAAACCTGAGCTGTCCAGGTAACCCAGGTTACTATGAATAGGTTATGAAGGGCTGTGGATACTTCTAGAGTGAGGAATGGTAAAAAAAAAATAAATAAATAAATAAAATACTTTTATTGCATCATCAGTAACATTATATTCTATCATCCCATTAAATTTTTGAAAGGTTGCATTGAATATGGAAGTCACTCACTTGTATCTAATTTATTAAATATAATGAATCTAGACACTACATATGTAGATATTCAGGTTGTAATGGTTTACACATTCGCCTCATAAGCAAAAGATCCCTCGTTTGATTCCAGGTGGGGACGCGAGCCCCTCTCACCATGGAGGGTTGCATCAGGAAGGGCATCCAGCGTAAAACCTCTGCCAAATTACCAATGCGGATAAATCCACTATGGCAACCCCTTGGGAAGAATACAAGGGAGCAGCTAAAGGAACATTTAATAGGCAATTAATGCAAAAAAAAAATGGTTGTGTTTTACTTAGTTTCTGATATATTTATAGATTTCATAAAAGCAAGGTAAGGACTTAGTAGAAACAACCTTTAAATTTTTCTAATTGATTATATCACTGAAATTTTCATTTAATACTCATACACAGTATCTACTGGAACAATGTTATTGCAAGGATACAAATGAGCTTCATTTACTGTATATACTGTATTTTTCTAAATTTTTGCAGGTCATTATTAATGTATTGATACTAATGTTGGCGTGTCTGTTGCTCAGATATTTAGTTAAAGCTTCCTTCTATGAGTTCAAAGCCACAAAATAGGATAAGGAAAGACTAATTATGTATACCATCAAAAATGTATGATACTTTTCACCTTCAAATTCAAATCCTGTGTGAAGGGTTTTATTAAAGCAGGAGACTGAAATAGTGCTCTTACAGACTTTTGTAGCTTAGAAGTTTCATGGTATATTCCTCAGTTTTTTGGGGTTTTTTTCTCTTTTTTTTTTATAGAGCCCTTCAAACATTTATCTTATTGCCAGGGCAGACTTTGAAGGGATGCAATAGTTATCAACTTGTGAATTTTTTTACTTTATCAAATAATTGTTTGGTCGATCAAAACATTAGAAAATAGCCTTGGTTGGTTTCTAAAGTGCAAGATGTCTTTGCATGCTTTGTCTTGTTGAAACCCCAAAAACACAAAATTTTATTAAAAATTATATGATTAATTAAGCAATTAGTTTCAGCTCTTATTTAATTAGTGCATCTCTCACATTTGTCAAGGAGTGAGTCCATGCCTAACAGTTCCTTCGAATGCCAACTGAAACTAACAGCAAATTTAACCAATGCATGTAATGACAGTGATGTTATTAAACTGACAAATTCTCTGCCACAAAAAAGGCAATTGGGTATGTGAGGGTCAAAAAGTCCTATTCAGATTCATTACTTGTTCTCTAGAAATGGCACCCGGTCTGTTCCTATCCTTCATTAGCGATTATCACACCTTTTAGCCTTTCACAATTGCCTCCATAATTCTTGGAAAATACCTTTTTAATGGTTCCCCTCGAAGAAGGGGACATTTTCTCTCTTCCCTCTTTCCTGAAGACATGCAGTTAGCTGCTTAGTGAGTCACGCTAAGGCTGAAATGTCACCAAGACACAGAGGACAGTTGGCCCTGAGAAAGACTACCAGAGCCAATTAAAAGCTTCTGGATCACCATAAAATGCAGAGTGACATAAACATAAAAGCCAAGGTGGTAATGTAACCTCATTAACTTTGTCACCCAATGTTTCAGTCTCACTTTTTCTGTAGCTTTAACATGTGACAGTGAGAAACATGCCGTGCACAGATCACTTTTACTATTATCCTGTAGTGAGAAGCCAAAACTGAACATGAAAATGATGGCTTAACTGCCTTTTTTTAAATTCATTTGTCAGATTACTTTTTCAAATGATCAACTTTCTTTCCTCTGACATGTTGAAAGGTTGCCAGTGCAGGATCTGTCTCCAGAGACAGTTACCAGCATAAGCAAATTTAAGGTTAACTCTGTTCTTTTGCAACAGAAATTCCCCTCACATTCAAAGACATTTTAAATCAAACTGACAGAGAAAATGTAGAGGACTGGGACTATAACATAACTGCTCATTTCAGAATCATTGAGAAAGCCTTACTGACCCACTAAAACAGGATCCGTAATGCATTGAATTCATGTATGATGTTAAGGCCATCACATTTCATTATTTTATAAAAGGCATGCTTTCAGTGATTTTATTTTATATGATTTAAATTGTGTCATAATTTTACCCTTGTGTTTCCCATCACTATATATTGCCTTTTTCTTTGTGTTTTTTTAACATATCTAACTGCCCCCATGTGAATTCATTTTGTTGTTGTATTGTTGTGTATATGTGTCTATCTGTCCCTTCCGCCAGATGCCCCCACCACCCTGCCTCCACCCATCACTCCCCCCCTACATCCTACTGCACTATTAGGCACCCACGCCTCAGACACCACAGTCACTGGCAAGAGAGGTACAGTACCACCCCATGCATCTCCACAACCCTTTCAGCATGCTACAGCATGCTCTGACTTCCCTTCTTCATGTCTCTGTTACTTCTCTCTCAGCTGCCTCTCTACCTCAAGCATCAGTATTCCTGTCTCTTGTGGACGCAAAAAGACATGGAGATACTGAGAGCTGGAAAAAGATCTTATATAGGAAATATTGCCTGGGACAAATCCTTGCCTTTAACTTTTTAAACTTAAACTTTTCTGTCTTTTTTACCCTTTTAGGGTTGTAAACAAATCACTTTTAATGAGATATGATGATAAAGGTTTTTACATTAGGTCAGATATTTTTCAGATTTTTGTGAGTTGGTGACATACTCCAGATGTTCAAATACTCTGTGTGTCATCCCCTTGGAATTACAAAGACTCCAGTACTTCTGTGCCCTGAAACCTCAAAGAAGTAAATGTCATGTCCAACTGAAAATGTCTGGCCCCTGGAGATGTCTCATCATGACTTCTAATGCTATGTTAACTCTTAGAGAATTCTAAGTAACATAGTCACCACATGGACATTTTTCTTAAACTGATTATTTGGTGTATTTAAAGTGGTCTTATATAATATAATCCTTTATACTAACATTATTCTAAGAAATATTAATAATAACAGTATGTAGTATGACCAAAAAAAGCAATATTGGAGAAGTGCAAAATGTGTACCTTATTTCAATTTTCAAGCATTTCTCTCACCATCTCAAGAGGCCAATGATGTGCAAAGAATTATGATTTAAACCTTAAAATTACTTTTAATCCTATGCCCTTAAACCAAGTTGACACTGCTAATTTCATCCTGTTTGTAACCAGGCTTAACGCTGCACTTGATAGGAACAAAATCCCGAGAGGTAGCAAACCAAGTGGGTTCTAATACACCGAGCAGTGAGTCATAGGTTTGATTCCAACTGGTAGGAATATTTGTTCAATGTCACTCTCATGAGTAACATGATTTGAATAAGTTTATTTTGACAGAGGTAATTACTGCTTGTGGTGTCAAAGGCTGCTGTTAAAGCTGCTCAGTATATGCTACATAATTTCACTTCAGCAGAAATCAGTCCTACTTACGGTCTTCTAGAATCTCCTATTACCTTATTCAAAGAACCCAGTTGAGTTCTTTTTTGTTTATTTAATTGTTTTATGTTCAAAATCCCTTCTGGAAACCTCTGTGTTTGTTATATTTTCTCTTTTATTTTAAGAAGAAAGTCTATTAGTATTGGCTAATTACATTGTACATTTCGTTAGGCAATGCAGATCAAATCAATATAATGCAATATAAACAAACATGCTAAAAGGAAGGAAAAAAGAAAGATAAGAAAAAAGAACAAAGGAAAAAAGTAAAAATTAAAACCAAGAATCTGTCTGCAGCAAAGAACTCAGTATGTTACAATACAGTTTTTACTCTTACATCAAATCTGATCCAAATCCAGTACCTTCCAGCAATTATCAAATATCTCCATCTTAAGTTTCAAATGAAATGTCAACTTTTCCATTACAAAATATCATGAATCACATTAAACCAGTCTTCTCTATTGAGACACTCTGCCGTAGCCAACTGGGAGGTGACCCTCAGGCAGATGCAGAAAATGCTGAAGGGGATCACATATCCCACCTGGCTAGGGAAAGCATCAGGATCCTTCAGGAGGAGCTGGAGGACACTGCTGTGGAAACGGATGTTTTGGCATCTCTGCGACACATAACTGGCAGTAAACAGATGCGGTAGATGGAAAGGATATCACAATATTCTGGGAAGGTATAGCTCCTATAACCTATTTGCCACTGCACAGATGCTGACATGGCACCACGTTTGCCCCAGTAGATTGATATGTCCAAATTGTTGAGTGACATGTCAATTTAAAGCAAATATGTTGTGATAGCCTGTATGCAGAAGAATTTGCTCACTCGTATATCAACTCGATCATGATTTTTAAAGCTGTTATCAGTGTGTGACATGTTTTCCTAAAGTGATTGTGTAAACAGTCCATCATAGTGTGATATCAGTAATAGCACATAAAATGATTTTTGTTAACATATTTGCAACACTGTATATTTTCTCACAAAGTAGCATATTTAACACTTTATATTTTTCTCACAAAATATTGTGAGAAATATATAAAGTGTGGACAGGCTGGAGAGATTATCTCTCCAGCATGTCCTGTGTCTATCCTGGGGTCACCTCCCACTTGGACATGCCTCAAACACCTTACTTAGGAGATGTCCAGGAAGCATCCCAGTCAGATGCCTGAACCACCCTAACTGACTTATTTCACTGTGAAGGAGTAGCTGTTCTACTCCTAGCCCCTTCTGACCTAGCTCCTTACCCTGTCTCTAAGGGAGAGCCCAGACACCCTTTGAATGAAGCTAATGTCTACAGCTTGTATCCATGTTCCCATTCTTTCAGTCACTACATAGAGTTCATGGCTATAGGTGAGGATGGAAATGTAGATCTACATATAAATTGACAGTGCTCTTGCTTCACCATGATTGATAAAGTGACTAATAAAGCATCTGCAGTAATGCTGTACCAAGCCGTCTGTCAGTCCCTAACTCCTTCTTTCACTCACTCATGAACAAGACAAGAGATGCTTGAATTTCTCTGCTTGGGGCAGCAAATTTCCTAACCCTTTTCTGAACAAAAACCATTGCCCCAGAGTTGGAGGCGCTAGTTCACATCCAAGCTGTTTCACACTAAGTTGCAAGCTGCAAACTGCCCCAGTGCAAGCTGGCGGTCATCTTCAATTTAAGTAAATTCAATTTTATTTACATAGCGCCAATTCACAACAAAGGTCGCCTCAAGACTCTACAGTATTAGAGAGAAAACCGCAATAATCAGAAGATCCCCTATGAGCAAGCCCTTGGCAACTGTGGGAAGGAAGAACACCTTTTTAACAGGAAGAGACCTCCTGCAGAACCAGACTCAGGGAGGGGCATCCATCTGCCTCGACTGGTTGGGAGTGAGGGGAAAGAGAAGAGAGAAAGAAAAGCTAAGAGACACACAGTCTATGGGAGAGTGAATGCAACATTTAGTATAATGCAGAGGTAACACATAAATGCATAGGGAGTGAAAAGAGGTTAGTGAAGAAGAAATGCCCAGCACATCATAAGAAATCCCCCCAGTAGCCTAAACCAATTCCAGTATAACTACGCTCTAACTGTAAGCTTTATCAAAAAGGAAAGTTTTAAGCCTAATCTTCTCCCAAATACAAACTGGGAGCTGGTTCCACAGGAGAGGGGCCTGATAACTGAAGGCTCTGCCTCCCATTCTACTTTTAAAAACCTTTGGAACCACAAGTAGCCCTGCACTCTAAAAGTGAAGTACTCTATCTGGAAAATATGGTACAATAAGGTCTTTAAGATAAGATGGGGCCTGATTGTATTTAAGCCTTGTAAATGAGTAGAAGGATTTATATTCAATTCTGAATTTATTAAGGAGCCAATGAAGAGAAGCCAGTGTAGGGGAAATATGATCTCTCCTTTTAGTCCCTGTCAGTACTCTCGCTGCAGCATTTTGGATCAAGTGAAGGCTTTTTAGGAAGCTTTTAGAACAGCCAGATAGCAATGAATTACAATAATCAAACCTAGAAGTAATAAATGCATGAACTAGTTTTTTAACATCACGCTGAGACAGGATGTTTCTAATTTTGGTGATATTGCGGAGGTGAAAAAAGGCAGTCCTGCATATTTCTTTGTTGTGACCATTAAAGGACATATCCTGGTCCAAAATGACTCCAAGTTTCTTCATAGTGTCATTGGAGGCCAAAATAATGCCATCCAGAGTAAGTATTTAGTTAGAAAGAGTGTTTCTGAGTTTTTTAGGGCCAAATAGAATAACCTCAGTTTTGTCTGAATTTAAAATTAGAAAATTACAGGCTATACAAGGTCTTTATGTTTTCAAGACATGCCTGTAGTTTAGCTAACTGATTTGTGTCATCTGGCTTTATGGATAAATAACATTAAGAGTATTGGTTCCATCGTAGAACCCTGTGGGACTCCATGACTAATATTTGTGTGTGAGGAAGACTCTTTGTTTCTATGCACAAATTGGAATCTTTCAGACAAATATGATTTGAACCAGTGCAATATTCTAGCCTCTGGAGTAAGATGTGGTCGACTGTGTCGAATGCTGCGCTAAGGTCTAGAAGTACAAGCACAGACATTTTAAAAACGAAGCCTGTTAATAAGACTAAATTGATGAACTAAAACTGAAGCATTAATCAGTGGCAAGACCTCTTTGAACAGTCTTGTTGCTATGCAGTCTATTATTGTTATTAATTATTATTATATATATATATATAAATTACTGAGGTTAGCTCAGAGAGGTCAACAGGTGAAAAGCAGTCCAAATAGACATCAGCATTTCAAGTTACCATACTTAATGGCACGTCTGTGGGTAAAGTATAACTATTTTTTTCTTTAACAGATCAAATTTTATTTCATACTTCACATTTTACTTAAAATTTTATGAAGTTGTTGCTCCTGAGCTAAAGGAATACATGGCTTAGCAGAGGTCTTTTTGTCAGCCTGGCTACAGTGCTGAGAAGAAACCTAGGGTTGTTCTTATTCTTTTCTATCAGTGACAAAGGGCTTTTTTTATAGATTAACAGATCATTTCTCCAGGCCAGATGAAGGTGTTCTAAATAAGCGAAATGCCATTTCCTCTCCAGTTTTCATGTTACCTGCTTTAAGGCGTTAAACCAGGGAGTCAGACCTCTCTGATTTGTTGCTTTCTTTCTCAGAGGAGCCACAGAGGTTGCGAGGCTATTGACAAGATAATCAACCTCAGTACAAGTAAAGTTTAGGTAGCTGCCCTGCATTGTGTTGGCACATGGCATTGAAGGAAATAATGATGATGGATGAATCATTTCTGTAAATTTAGTCACAGCACTTTCTGATAAACATCTACTGTAATGAAATTTTCCCCACTGCTGTGTAGTCCATTATTGTAAACTCAAATGTTATTAAGAAATGGTCCAATAGAAGAGGATTTTCAGGAAATACTATTAAATGTTCTGTTTCTATGCCATATGTCAGGACAAGATGAAGAATGTGATTAAAATGCTGAATTGGTTCATTTTCATTTAGTTTAAAGCCACTTGAGTTTAATAATGAATTAAATGCGGTGTTGAGGCTGTTATTTTCAACATCTACATGAATGTTACCTATTATTATAATTATTTTATCTGAACTGAGCACTAAATTAGATAAAAGTCCAAGAATTCATATAAAACTCTGAATAAGGGACAAGGGGATGATGGATGACAACAAATAAAAATTGCTTGTAAGTTTTCCAATCAGGGTGATTGAGGCTAAGATTGGGGCTTTCAAATAAATTATAACTCTGACTATGCATGTGGTTGATCAGTAAGCTAGATTTAAATATTGCTGCCGCTCCTCCTCTTCGGCCTGTTCTTCAAGGATTCTGACAGTTAGAATAACACCTGGGAGTTGATTCATTTAAACTGAGGTATTCTGTGAGACAGAACAAATCAATATGTTGATCAATTATTAAAGCATTCACTAACAGGGACTTAGAAAAGAAAGACCTAATAGTCAATAATCCACATGTAATTGTTTTGCTCTTTGGTGCCATTGAAATGGTTATATTATTTTTTTCTTTGTGAATTTTTAAGGTTAACTCGTTTTTACTGATTTTCAGTGGATTTATTTCAGTGTCCCCAGTAGCGTAGTGGTTTGTGCATTCGCCTTACAAGTGAGAGGTCCCTGGTTCGATTCCAGGTGGGGACACAAGCCCCTCTCACCATGGAGGGTTGTGTCAGGAAGGGCATCCGGTGTAAAACCTCTGCCAAATTACCAATGCAGATTAATCTGCTGTGGCGACCCCTTGGTGGAGAATACAAGGGAGCAGCTGAAAG
>VUQH01083129.1:0-21670 GCA_015106775.1 Etroplus canarensis
CATGTAAGTAAAGAATATTGGTCCCAGCACAGAACCCTGTGGGACTCCATGACTAACTTTTGTGTGTGAGGAAGACTCCTCGTTTACATGCACAAAATGGAATCTGTCAAATAAATAAGATTCAAACCAGCGTAATGCGTATTCTAGCCTCTGTAGTAAGATGTTGTGGTCGACTGTATCGAATGCTGCACTGAGGTCTAGGAGAACAAGCACAGAGACGAGTCCACTGTCAGAAGCTATAAGAAGATCATTAGTAACCTTCACTAGTGCTGTTTCTGTGCTATGATGAACTCTGAACCCTGACTGGAACTTTTCAAAAAAACCATTCCCATTTTATACCCAATCAAACAACTGGCCCGTTACTAATTCACTGTATTATTTGCCACATGTTCCTCCAGCTGTTTCTTTTTAGTACCACTTACTTTTGCAGACTTTGTTGCCCTGTCCCAACTTTCTTAAGACTTTTTGCTACCATCAAAACCAAGATAAGCTTGTATTTTTTATGAAATAATAAAATGTCTCACTTTAAACTTTTGATATGTTTTTTATGTTATTTTGTGAATAAAATATTGATTTATGAGATCTGTAAATCATATCATGGTGTTTGCATTTATATTTTGCACAGCATCCCTGTCTTTTTGAAATAATGATTAAATGCTTTTTTTTTTTTCGTTCAATCTCATTTTTAATTAGAAATGTCAGATTAAACTTAACAACCTAACATCTTCAAAACAGGACTATTTACAACTGCTGCTGTTGTTTCAGAATGTGTTCTAGTCTTGATTGTTGGCAGTTCTAGTGTTAAAATATGTCAGACCTAGAAAGGATGGAGAAGTCCCAGATCAATGCTAAGATTCAGTGTCTGCAAACCCCTGATAAGAAGAAACGGGCCAGGCCTCCCTTCAAAGTGAACTTTGAGATTCCTTTGCTCCACCCAACCTAAAGGTGCACTACTTGAAGGTACACTGGCATCTAAGAAACCCTCTGCCAAAGATGGACCCCCACCAGGCCGCAAACTGACCACATCCCTCCCATCTATTCTGTTCAGATTTCATTCTTCTTTTCCTTCCTGCTTTGCATCTCTTCCTCTATCGGGCCTTATCCCTTCTCCCCCACCCAATCACAAACTAGGTGTTGAAGATTGAATTCAAAGTTAAAGAAAAACTAGTGAATATGGTGTAATTAACATGTGAAGCACTGTATCATATATAGCTCTCTTTGTGATTAAATGAAACCAGCTTCCTTTGAAGGAAACACCATAAAAACTGCCATTTTTAATATTCTGCATTCTCTCTGTTTTTCTAACAATGTTGCTACTTTCTCAATTAAATTGTCATGTGAGAAACACAGTTACTCATTGCCTGATAAACATAGCATTAATTATGCCAATATTTTTGTGTTAGTAAGAGCAAGGATGACGAATTGCCAAAAGGTAATCAAGTGGCATTTATATAGTACTTCCCTAGTCTAGTCTGACCACTCAAAGCTCTTTTAATGTACAGTCAGGCTATTTCCAACCACCAGAGGTTATTAATGATGAAGTGACTTAAATGGAAAATGGTAAATGTGATGTGATTGCAATACCTGCAGTATTATGATTATTATTCAATCAACAACAAACACTAGCGCAGGCCCATGCACTCAGAGTAAAACTCCACATTTGCTCCTACAGGTAAAATCTACACGAGTGAACCCACTAGGGCTAATTACTGGATCCAGTGTCAGCATTATGGGTTGCTTTGGGGGGTCCAGGGCCATCCACAAAGGTCACTGTGCACCCTGAGGTGAATTCTACTGTCATTCTTTTACAGCCATAAGGAAAGACACACAGTCTTACAGTTTGATAATAAAATCTTTAAACACCCACAACTTCAATAAAGCATTGGCCTAGCAGCCAAACTCATGCTAACGAGTCAGCTTATAGCACATAGTACAAGTGCATCTGCAGTGACAGAAGTTACTAGCAAGCCTGAGGAAGACACTGACCCCACTGATGGAGGCTGACGTCCACCCCGATGATTCTGGCGTGGATTCATCAGCTTCTGCACGTAGCATCAAGGCATGACGATCTGATCTATATTGCAAACTAAAGGAGATGTGTTGATGAGATTCTGTAGCAGTCCTGCCCCTGTGTGTGGTGAGTTCATTAATCCACGTGTGCACCTTGAGAAAATGCCTCTCCTGCTTTGTACGCTGCCCTGTCTTGTAAGGTACATGCACTAATTGTGGCAACATTTCTCTATGATTGTGCTGCACACGTATAGTTGTAATTATGCTGTACCTGCCAGTTCATGATGTGGTTTATAATCCACTCCCCTCCAAGAGGAGCAAGGCCAGCTGGTTTGTTTCTGCTGTGCACTGAAGACATTTGTGTGTGAGGTCAAAAGCTGAATATGAGAAGAAAGATCAGAGTTTCAGCTTTTATTCCCTGCTTTTTACACCTAGTTACGTTAAACTACACAGAACAGTTTACATTTTGCACTAAACCAGGTGAGGTTGAGTACTGGAATGGAATGTTTTTTTAAATATTCCATATTTGGTAGAATATGCCTTGCTTGCAATAATCGCATTGAGCAGAGACTCTAGTTTCTCCACTGGTTCTGCTTTTCCAGGCTTTTACCGCAGCATCTTTTACTTGTCTGTTTTGCAGGGTTTCTCCCGTCAGTGTGTAGCATACGGCAGCATGATGGGTCAGTGGTTAGTGCTGTTGCCTCACAGCAAGAGAGTCCTGAGATCAATACACAAACAGGGCCCTTCTGTGTGGAGCCTGCACAGGTTTTCTCCTGGAGCTCTGGTTTGTCCTGTGATTGAAAAACATGCATCAGGCATCTTTCCACTGAGTCTCTCACACTCTGAAACCCGTTCTGTGCCATCATAATTGACATTGTTTTGGAACATCATGTATTTTCTTAGAGTACAAGATCTATGTTTTTGTTCAAAGTCCACTGCGTATAAGTTATGACCTTGTTTGTTCAAAATTATAAGACAACATAGCCAGCCGGGACTGGTTTCTGTGTGCTGAGTGACAGGCTACATTTTCATCTGTCATGTTCTGCTGTGTTAGATACGCGCCTGAAATCAACATTCATACACCTTGATTATCACACTGTTTTGGACAGTTAAGCCTGTCCATATCAATAATAGATGGCCAATTACAAACGGTTTCGTGTGAATTCACCTCTGTACGGGGCAAGGCCCAGCCCAAAGAAGATAAATGTGAACTGATTCTTGTGACCTGGGCTCATTCTGGCTGAGTTCCTGCGAGAGCTTTTGTCAAATTGAGCCCAGCGCTGCTATACTTTACCTGTGACCGCAATAAATATTTTTACATGAATGGAAGATTCCTCCGGTCTGTTCTTGGGCTTCCAATAAAAGAATCGGGGCTAGCAGTAATACTAGCTATGTCAACTCAGAATTCTCTTGCAAAAGAGATTCCTAATGTCAGAGTTCACTTCCTGGTTAAATAAATCAAACTTCTCATCAGAAGGTGAAATATTTGTTCGGTGTGGTTAAGGTCAGTTTACTGACTCGGCCAGTCCAAAACCTTTCATGTTTCCTCCTGATTAAGTCTTTTGTTCAGATCATTGTTTTGCTACATAATAAAGTTGCAGCATCATCCTTTGAGGTTGTTTTTCTTCAGTTGGAACTGGAGCTTTACTCAAGGTGGAGGGACTTATCAGCAGTTCCAAATATCAGTCAATTTTGGCCCAAAACCTTCAGATGTCTGGTTGAAAGCTATAGCTGAAAAGGAATTTCATCTTTCAGCACCACAGTGACTCCAAGCATGCATCCAAATCAACGAAAGAATGGCTTCAGCAGAGGAAAATTCAAGTTTTGGAATGACCCAGCCTAAGCCCAGACCTAAATCCAACTGAAAACCTGTGGGGTGACCTGAAGAGGGCCGTGCACAAGAGATGCCCTCACAATCTGACAGATTTGGAGCATTTTTGCAAGGAAGAGCGTGTAAATATTGCCAAGTCAAGATATGCCATGCCAATAGACTCCAACCCAAAAAGTCGTCTTCTTCTTCTTCTTCTTCTTTAGGCTGCTCCCGGAATCACCACAGGGGATCATCTGCCTCCATCTCACCCTATCCCTTGCATCCTCTTCCCTCACACCAACCCTCTGCATGTCCTCCTTCACTACATCCATCAACCTTCTCTGTGGTCTTCCCCTTCTCCTCCTGCCTGGCAGCTTCATCCTCAATATCCTTTGTCCATATGTCCACTATCCCTCCTCTGAAACATGTCCAAACCATTTCAGTCTTGATTTGACCTGACTTTATCTCTAAACGTCTCAACCTGAGCTGTCCCTCTAATGGACTCATTTCTACTCCTGTCCATGCTGGTCACTCCCAGAGAAAATCTCAACATCTTCAGCTCTGCCACCTCCAGCTCTGCCTCCTGTCTTTTAGTCAGTGCCACCTTCTCCATACCATACATCATGGCAGGTCTCACTACCATCATTAAAGCAAAAGGTGCTTTAAAGTATTAGTTTTAGGGTGTACACAATTAGGCAACCAGCTTATTATAGATATTATAAACTCTGTCCCCATTTAAGGAATATTTTTAACAGTCTATTTTGGTACTGTTGCTAAAAATGGTGCAAATGTCGAAAATGATCTGGTCTTTCGACAAATCAGCCCCCATTATCAGGGCAGAATGGCAGCACCTCAGATACCACTACAGATACGAACAATAAGGCACAAGACTGCACATTCCATCAAGAGACAGGAAAAAAGAGAGAGAGGCTTTCTCACTTAATCTGATCCATCGGTGGAACTAAATTCATTACTAGTGCCGCATCAAATCATCAGTGTCAAAGATGGCACGGCTTCACCAGCAGTGTAATCATTTCCTCATATTAATATTGATTAACTGCAGTACAATAAGGAAATGTGACCAACAGAGGAAAACCCAGCAAACACAGCACTACCAGCAGTGACCTCTAATTAAACACTTGGTGCGGGTTGTGAGTATTTGTGTTAAACTGCTGTGCGTGTGCTCATTTTCCTGAAGGTACGCGTCACCCAGTGTAACGGCGTGACTGCTTGATCTGCTTTTGCAGGTTGTTTTCGAGCTCTGGAACACAGAGGAATAAAATAGCAGCTTTGGATGCAAACAGCGGTTGTTAGAGGGATACAATGATTTTCCGTTTGGCTGTTTGTTGACAAGAAGCGAGTGCTGTTGGTATTTTGGATGCTTTCCTTAAAGAGCCACTGATTGTTATGCTGCTTCGCGCTCTTCATCCGTATGTATGGGAGTTACAGCAAAGATTTTCATTTTTTATTCTCTTCCTACATTTGCTGATTTAGTGTATAAGCGAATATTCCCCTTTTGTCCCTCACGCAGGAGAATGATGAATATTTATGAAGCTCATATATCTGAGCCGTGGTCGCAGAGCGTGTAACCATGAAATACAGATATGCCTACTATACACAAAGTCTGTACAACAAAGGAAAGAATGAATATTAAGCGTGCACTTGGTATTGAGGTCATTGTAACAGAAGAACGACGAGCACATCACTGAGCAATAACAGCCACTTGATTCAACCCGAGCCAGAGCTGGAGCCTGACCGATCCACCTCTGACGCCGAAGCTCGGCGTGCGCGGCCATCGTCCTTCGTGAGGCGTAGGTTCGCTCTTTTGAAGAGTTGTTTAAAAGAGGTGAGCCGCGCTATTGGAAGCATCCATTTTAATTAACGCTTTGGGCTTGTAAAAAGCCCGCAGCTCGTTTGCGAGAGCTATTAAGTTCCCTGGCTGAAAATGAAGTTCAACTTTTGACCGGCGGGGGCCTTGGGGGAAGAGTCCCTCCACTCCCCACCCCCCAGCGCGTCCATTAAAAGGGGAGACATCCATCAAAAGCCGTCCTTCCTGAGCTGCTGCAGGTTTGAATGAAAAGCTACAATTAGAAACGCGAGAGCAGGGCGCAGGGCAGGTCTGTGAACACGCTTTGCAGGTGGAGATTAGCACTGATCAAACAAGGCCCGTACAGAAAGCATGCGGCGCGTATTGTGTTCTGAAATTAATTCATGAAAAAGCCCCGAAAATAAAAGCCGAGTGGGAAATTGATATATTTGCTACGGCTGTCAGGAAATATGAGCTTGAGTTGTTATCTGTGTTTCTTATTTGAGATGTGTTTGTGTGTGTATGTGTGTGTGTGTGTAAGACGGGCGCGCATGTGGAAAATAATTTCAGAGCTCCCGCCGACATTGTGCAGTAGCCATGCAGAAAAGCACGTGGAAAAAGAGGGTTTTTTTTTTTTTTTCCTGTGCTTTGTTCATGTTTGTCATTGAATTGTTGGCAGAATGTGATCTTTGCTTAATCTCCACCGTTTAAGAGCCTCGTGCGTGGAAAGTCTATAGCAGGCCAAGGTGGTTCACAAATGTTAGAATTCAGTATCAAGAAGCCTGGGAGGGGACCCTGCGAAATCCCATGAAACCAAGTGGGTTTGCTGTTTGAATAAATGTCAAGGAAATGACTTTGTTCTGACATTTTGAGAGCTCTCTGTTTCACTCACCCACTGTTTTGTTGTGCAAACCAATTTTTTTTTTTTTTAACAGTGACAAGCAATTTTTGTTTCTTCCTCTCAAGAAGCATTCTTTTGTATTCTTGTACAAAAATGCAGGCATGGGGCAGACCTCAGAGGAGAATAAATGCACAGCACTGAAATTTGCCCGAAAAATAAAAAGCCCATTTTACTTGTGATGGCATTTTTTTTTTTTTTGTTAATGGAACAGCGTGGTGTTGAAGATGACAGGCTGCTCTGTATCTGCTGTCCCATCCTTAAAATAACAGCAGTCCACAGACGCTGTCCATCTCCTTCCTGTCTTCTCGGTTGTCATTCAGGACACCTTCGATACAGTTAATACGCGCTAATTGTTTATTGCTGCTCTGCTTACCCAGCTATGACTTCATGGTGGCTGTGGAGGCGCTGGACTTAAATCTGCCTCAAAGAGCTGCAGAGCTTCAGTGGACAGGCAGAGACATTTTTACTGGGAGTCTGTGAGCAACGACTGATTTTCTAATGTGCTACTCTTATTAACAGCTGAGAACAGGCCTGTTGTTATTATTGGCAAAACTATATAATGAGATCCCATTCTAAATCAATAGGCATTAATGTATGGAGTCTGCCCCCTCTTGGTAGCTATAACAGCTTCCACTCTTCTGGGAAGTCTTTCTATAAGATGTTGGAGTGTGCTTATGGGAATTTTTGCCCATTCATCCAGAAGAGCATTTCTGAGGACAGACACTGATGTTGGATGAGAGGACCTGGCTCGCAATCTCTGTTCTAGTTCATCCCTAAGGTGTTGGATGGGGTTGAGGTCAGGGCTCTGTGCCGTTATGGACAAGGGGAACACTCATACTGGAACAGAAAAGGGCCTTCCCCAAATTGTTCCCACCAAGTTGGAAGCATATAATTGTCCAAAATGTCTTGGTAAGGGCCCTGTCTGTCATATAGCGCCGCCATCGTGTCTGGTGTGGACCCCAACGCAGGACTCGTAGACAGGCAGCTAAACTCAAAAGGCTTTTATTAGCCGGCAACTCAAGGTAGCAGTTCACTGGTACAACAAGCGATACATTAGGAGAGTGACGACGGGGAAACATGAGGGGATGACGCGACAGCGACAGACCGAGGAGACAGGACTAAAGTAGACGAAGACAGAATCACTGATTAGATTAGATTACTTTATTGTCATTTCAACTACATATAAATACACAGTGAAACGATATAGCATTCCCCCAGGACCTGGTGCCCCACACAAGGGTAGTGCTGGCCGGCCAGGGCCCACCTCCGGCCCAACACAACACCCCGCCCGCGATGTCCTCTTCCCCAGCCACCGGCATCAGGCAACGCCGAGGACTGAAGTCCCGGTCCACACTGCAAGCCAAGATCAGAGTTCGCAGGAACCGTTAATCCGCAGCATCAGTCCTGCGATGATACTCCCCGCGGAAACCAAAAACTTTGGCACCCGGACGCTGCCCGGCAGTTCATAAAAAAAACAACTCCGCTGGATCGTCAGTTAGCGATCATGAAAAACAACGCCGCGGATCGCCAGTTAGTCTCGTCCGTGGATGGAGCTACAACGGCATCTGGTCATCCTCGAACCTCCGACTTACGAACACGAACACCACTGTCCCAGCGTCCACAACTCCCGAACACCCGAATACCGGGTTAGAACATGGACAATTACAGGGGTACAAGCACCACCTTGGTTCTGGAGTGGCCGCGTGCTACCGTTGCACCGCCATCTTGGCCCAAAAAAAAAAAAAAATTTATTATCTCATATATTCATCTCATCTTATATTTATTGTCTCATTTAGTTTAGATGATCGGTTCTCAAGAAAGCTGCAATCCATAATATGCCAATCCTCACGTTTGAACTGTCACAATCACGCTAAGACAATCAGTGAGTGTACCTGTCTGTGTGTGTTGTCTTCTCTTTGAACAGTCCTTGTATGGTGTTGAACTGCTGTGCTCAGTTTTGCTAAATGTTGGTTTATTGATTTTATGTAGAGTGCCATTAAAAATAACCTGTATATAGAAGCAGAGATGCTTGATCAAACATGTATTAGAAACTTTTCAAAAGTGTTTAAATTGTTGGACAAAAAAACTGTATGATTGTTAGAAATAATTTTTAATCTTTACATCAGGCATCTTTCCTCTGAGTTTCTCACACCCGTTCTGTGCCACCATAATTGACCTTGTTTTGGGACATCATGTATTTTCTTAAGAGTACAAGATCTATGTTTTTGTTCACAGTTCACTGTGTATAAGTTATGACCTTGTTTGTTCAAAGTACTGTATAAGACAACATAACCAGCCAGGACTGGTTTCTGTATGCTGAGGGACAAGCTATATTTTTGTTTAACATTTTCTGCTGTGTTAGATACGTGCCTGAAATCAACATCCACACACTCTGATTATTACACTGTTTTGGACAGTTAAGCCTGTCCACGTCAATAATAGATGCCCAATTACAAACGGTTTTCACCTCTGTACGGGGCAAGGCCCACCCCAAGAAGATAAATGTGACCTGATTCCCGTGATCTGGGCTCATTCTGACTGAGTTCCTGTGAGAGCTTTTGTCAAACTGAGTCCAGCGCTGCTATACTTTACCTGTGACCGCAATGAATATTTTCATATGAATGGAAGATTCCTCCGGTCTGTTCTTGGACTTCCAATAAAAGAATCGGGGGCTAACAGGAAGTGATACACAGTGGTAAACATGGCCTTGCCGCAACTTTTTTGAGATGTGTTGCTGTCATCAAATTCAAGATGAGCTAGTGTTTTTCATGAAATAGTAAAATGTCTCACTTTCAACATTTGATATGTTTTCCATGTTCTTTTGTGAATAAAATATTGGTTTTATTAGATTGGCAAACCATATTGTAGTGTTCTTATTTAGATTTTACACAGCATCAATACCGTTTTGCAGCTGGAGTCATATATGGCACAAATTGGGATAATGAAATACATGTTCCCCAAGTCTGCAGCATTATGGTTAGGTTTGAGCCCAAATCTAAATGAAATGATAATCATTTGTTTTGTGGTACTGTTTGGCTGTTGAGCCATTCTTGACATAATATTGACTCCAGAAGAGTCACTAACTGGGTGACATCCAAGGGCCTGAACAATGAAGACCTGAAGTAACTGCTGTAAACGTACACACAGACAACTCGCACTCACACACTCGACCTGTTTAGGGCCCTCTACTTTCTCTCAGTGCCAAATGAACCAGCCTGACCTCAGCCTGTTAGCGTCACTGTATGCGGTTGGCAGTGACAACAAAGCAACAATGCTAAGGGCAGCATGCACTCACTCATGCACTGATACATCCATACACAGAGCACCCACAGAAGCTAATTAGCTGTCAGAAAGCTGGCTCTAAAGAAGCCATCTAGCAGGTCGATAGTGCTGATAATTCTGGCTCTTGGTTTGAATGCTTGTATGACAGACTTCGGTACTAGGAATATAACTTGAACAAGTGGAGACCTTTGTTTCTACTTGCATACCCTGGTAACAGCTCATGTTATGGAGTCTTAAGTCAAGTTAATCAGCCAAAGGTTGTATTTGTTAAGCTAATGAAACTAAAATATACATTCAGTCAGTTAAAAAAAAACATATATTTCTTGAGTATTTCTAGCTTCAAATGGGTTTCTGGAGGTATCCATCTTAGAGCTTTCTAGTAACACTTGAACACATTAGAAATAAATTGCATTTCTGTGGGAAAATCTGTAATAACACTATAGCACTATAACAAAGATAATTATTTTAAAAAAACATTTAAAGTAATCGTTGTTCCATTTAGTTTACATTAGTACTCAACTTGATTAGACCTGAATTTTCAATTTTAATAACTGTATTTAGGAAATTAATTCCTCCTTTGTGGTGCATTCAGGCATGCTTGGACATGCAAGAGTTTGAGTCACAGCTAAGAAGCTGTATACTCCAGTATACTGAAACTCCAGCGGTGGTGTTGCATTAAAACTAATTGTGCTCTTATGCTGTAGCCTCCTTGAACACATCAACATGGAAAAGTATGCAACTAAGTGTCCACTGTAATGAGAAAATCTGCAAAAATTGCACTCTATTTGATTTAGTTTTGTAGATCTGAGTAAAGACAGAAAGACATACCTGTATGGACGTGGGGTATCAAGAGACACAAAAGGCAAACAGAGGGACAGGGACAAGACAGACAGAATGGCTATTGTACTGAGACAGGGTGAGTTTTATAGTGAGAGGTGGAGGGCCACAATGTGTGTGCATGTGTGCAATCTGAATGACTACGCCTGTATGCATGCTGTGAGAATTACTGAGTCTCTGAGCATACAATACAAGAATAACTGCAAGTCTGTGTGCAAAAGTGGCCACATGTATATGTGTGTGTGTGTGTGTGTGTGTGTGTGTGGCCGCGGCTGGGGGCCACAGGCGGATTAAACGGAGGCAGAAAGACGAGCACCTCGCAGGATTAGGGGGAACAGAGGGATGACCTCACTGGACAAATGGACGAATGCCACAGGGCAGGTGGAGAGGGGGTGACAAAATGGAGAGTGGGTGGGTTTGATGGATGGAGGGGAAGAACGCTGGCAGAGAAGAACTGGAAGAGGAAAAGACAAGCGGTGTCATTCAAACTGAATAACCACTGCAAAGCAAATAATGAGGAGTATGCCAGAAAACAAAAGAGAAAGAAAGGAATAAAGAGGGTTTGGGCAAAAAAAAAAAAAAAATCATGCAGCTTCTCCTAGGCCTGGTCGTTGTGCAAGCCAAATACTGTAGCTTTACAGACATGAGAGTGGTGATAAATTTGCAGCAAACTCTCAACCAGAAGTGCATTTTAAAATGTAATTTATTTTTACTACCACTTTAGGGCAACAGTTAGTTGGTTAGTTAGTTACTTTATTTCAGACTCATAAAACAAACGAAGACAGAGTAAAAAAGGTACAAAACAGGAACAAACAGCGAAAAAGAACGTCCTCAGTTGCGAGTCTGAAAAGGAGTAGGAAGATGTATATAAATATTGAATGTTTCCAACCCCATGCTCAGTCATCTCCATTCAGCCAATGTCACCTTAATTTCAGTACTTGCTTGTTCATATGTACCATAAATATACAAGTTATTGTTTTTTAGGGTGGATTGCCCTCCCTGTGTTGGGGACGAGGTCCTGCCCCAAGTGGAGGAGTTCAAGTATCTCACTGTCTTTTTCACTGAGGGGAGGACGGAGCGGGAGGTTGACAGACGGATCGGGGCAGCGTCTGCAGTGATGCGGATGTTGTACAGGTCTGTCATGGTGAAGAGGGAGCTGAGCTCGAAGGTAAAGTTGTCGATTCACCGATCTATCTAATAAAACGACATTGTGTGCTCACAAAACTAACTAAAATAAAATAAACATATACAGGAAATGTCCTTAGTTCTAGTCTTTGTCAGCTGGATTAAATTTGTTCAGTCAGTTTGTCTGATGAGGCTTTGGTTCATCTGTTTATTAAGACAAAATTGTTGGTAGCCTTCGGTTAAAGAAAGAAGAACCCACAAAGGTCACTGATATAACTTGAAACTGAGAAAAGTAACAATAACTAAAAATGTATTGAAAATTAAGTAATGAAAATCAGACATTGCTTTTTAATTGTGGTTCAACAGAATTATTTTTAAAAACAAACGAATGAAACTGGCCTGGACAAAAATGCTTGTACCTTTAACTTAATATTTTGTTGCACAACTTTTTGAGGCAATCACTACAATAAAGCAGTTTCTGTGACTCTCAGTGAGACTTCTGCACATGTCCGCAGGTGTTTTGGCCCAATCCTCGTGATCAAACAGCTCCAGCTGTCTCAGGTTTGAAGTTTAAATCCTATTGAATTTAGATCAGGGCTCATAGAAGGTCACTTCAGAATAGTTCGGTGTTTTGTTCCTAGCCATTCTTGGGTGTTTTTAGCTGTGTGTTTCGGGTCATTATCCTGCTGGAGGACCCATGACCTGAATCTGAAACCACATTTTCTGTCACTGGGCAGCATATTTTGCTCCAGAATGCCTTGATAACCTTGAGATTTCATTGTACCCCTGCACAGATTCAAGACACCCTGTGCCAGAAGCAACAAAGCATCTTATCTTTTTCAGAATGTCCTCTTTAAACCAAAGAGATGGTTGTGTGGGAACCTCCCAGCAGAACAGCAGTTTCTGTCAGCAACAAGCACACCACATTTAAAGTGACTTAAATCACCTTTCTTCCCCATTCTGTTGCTTAATTTGAACTTCAGCAGGTCATCTTGCCCATGTTTGCATGTCTAATGCACTGAGCTGCTGCCATTGTGGCTAAATATTAAATATTTGAGGTGTATCTAATAAAATAGCCAATGAAGGCTAGAGCGAAAACCTGACTTCAGTTTGGTTTCCACCACCTTGAAACACAAATCTGTTTGCCAGCTGCTATATCCTTCACTACGTTCCAAAGCTTGCTGCTGCTGGTGTTCCTGCTCAGCTAAAACAGTAAAGGCCAGTGCTTTCAAGCTAAACACAATAATAATAATGCACCTTCAGCTGCTCCTTTGTATTTTCCCCAAGACGTCGCCACAGCAGATCAATCTGCATTGGTAATTTGGCAGAGATTTTACGCCAGATGCACTTCTGATGCAACCCTCCATGGTGAGAGGGGCCTGTGTCCCCGCTTGGAATCAAACCAGAGACCTTTCATTTGTAAGGCGAATGTGTAAATCACTACTCTAGGGGGACGCTTTTCAATCTAAACACAATTTTAGCTTTAAAAACCGAAACAGAGACACATGACAGCTCTGACTGGGTTTTTTTTTCAATATCAGTGACCTCTTTCTCATCATACATCACATTTGTATAAAAATAATAAGTGCATCTGTAATGTGTTATTCTGTAATGTTTAGAATAAGAAACAGGATGGCACATCTGCAGAGTCTGCTAAATATATTTTGGAAATTTCAGTCATTACTCCTGGGAAAATCTTTCTTGTCCTGTTCTCAACTCCCAGTCAGGGAAAAATGTGACTGTGGAATGAGCTGAATAGATGTGAATTTTTGTAACAAAATTGAGGCAAAGGCCAAAAAATGGACAGACACACGCCTGAGAAACAGACAGAGGGGTGGTCAAAGCAGATCCAGATATAGAGGAGTGACTACGTCACCTGTTTGCTTACTCCATGAAAGGGGGAGGTTCCCCTAGCTCTGAGAGGAAGATCTCCATGTTGTGAGAGCCCACAGAACAAGTAAAATCCAGGAGATATGGGAAAGTAGCAGAGTCCAGGAATCACAAGGAAGAAGATTTTATTCAAAAGTTTCAAGCCAAGCTGTAATGCCTGTCAAGGATCAAAAATAAAAGGACAAGACAAAAGAAAAGAAGGATTATATAATAATGTACCTTCAGCTGCTCCTGTGTATTCTCTCCAGCAGATGAATCCACATCAGTAATTTGGTAAAGGTTTTACACCAGATGCCCCTCTTGACATAACCCTCCATGGTGTGAGGGGCTTGTGTCCTTACCTGGAATTGAACCTGGGACCTTTCTCTTGCAAAGCAAATGTGTAAACCACTACACTATGGAGAACACCGATAAACATGCTCAAAATATTCCTCATTCACAAGAGCAACACCCACTCCCTAACCTCACAAAACACTGGCCACTGTCCCACTGACTGTGGTGAGCTCTTCTCCCCAGCACTGGGAGCGCTAATTAGCACCAGGAGTCAGATGGGTCCAGTTGCACAACAGAAGGCGTCACATGAATTGGGGAGAAAGAGAGCACAACAAATCACAAACGCAGTGCTCTGTTCCAGAGAGCAAGTAAAAAAAATACCAAACAGCCAGCTTTAAAATGAAAAACTTGTGAGATGAAATCAAATCGTTGCCCACTCATTTCTTCTTCCTGCTGGAAATATGATGCAGTGGAACTGGCTGACGTTTTCTATGATTGAATTCACTTTGGGGTCTCGGGGGCTGCAGACTATCCCAGCTGACCCACAGCAAAAGTAATTCATGCTAATCCTAAAAACTCACAATAAAATACTTGGTATAAATCAAGGGAACTGAATTATGGTGAACTATAAAAGCCCTTTTTCTCATTTCCTTTTGTCTTCAGAGCTGTGTCATTTCTTCATGGCTTCATAGATTCAACAAGCTGCTGAAAACATTCCTGAGATTTTGAGCTTTACTGTTTTCTTCCTATCAGCTCAAAGCAGTCTGGCTGTGTCTCTCTTTTCTCTCCCTTCATCCCCAACCGGTCAAGGCAGATGGCTGCCCCTCCCTGATCCTGGTTCTGCCGGAAGTCTCTTCCTACTAAAAGGGAGTTCTTCCTTCCCACAGTTGCCAAGTGCTTACTCATAGGGGATCATCAGATTGTTGGTGTTTTCTCTCTAATACTGTAGGATTTTCACACTGTAAGGTAAAGATCCTACAGTATTAGAGAGAAAACACCAACAACCGATTCAATTCAATGCTATATAAATTAAAATGAATCGTATTGAATTGAATCGGTGTGGCTAAACCTGGCTCTGGGCCCACAGATGCCAGTTCTGACCGGACAGAGCAAGTACGATGCAAGCGCTGCCTTCTACTGGGAGTCCCCCTCCCAGCAGAAATTATGAAAAACTAGAACGCAAAATCCTAGGACCGTGACAAAGCCAAACGCATTTTTAAATCATTTGAGAAAATACACTTTGCTAAGAATCCATCACGTTAATGCTTTTCAGTAATTATTTAGCCAACACTGATTTGTCATGTTTTGTTTGACAGCAAGGGAAAGTGACCCGAGTATTCTGCACGTTTCTTCTTCATACAGATGAGCTTACTCCATCGTCCTCTATGTGGAAATTCCTAAAGAGCAAGTGGTTGGCAGTGAATGAGAATGATTTCACAATCTCAAAGCTTTCACTTAATCCTCTTTCTGGAACAGTTCCCAGAACTACCACACCTCACGCTGATATATTCATTTAAAAGACAAGGCTTTATCCCGGCAGCTCTTCCAAACAAGCTTTAGTTGTTCAGTCTGTCACAAGCTTTAGCATTTAACATGCTAAGTGAGGTCTGTGGAGTCTTGCTTTCCAAGGGGGTTTCAGTTTATTCATGGTTTGACCTCGGGGTGAACTTGCTTGTATGTCCACTTGTTGGAAGATTATGGCATTTTGCTAACTCATCTGAATGCTCTAGATCAGCAAACTGCCAAAACTTCTGCTTTTATAGAGGAGGGTCACACTGGCTGATGATCACTTTATTAAAATCCACTGGATTTATCAACACATGGCTGCTACTCATCCTCTTAAATCCTATGGAAAAGCAGTAAGGGTGTGGTTAGTTTTTCATGACTGCACTTTTATTTTCCCATTGTTTTATTCAAATCCTTAGAGCAAACATTGGGATTACAATGCTATTATAGGTGTCATCGCTACCTGTAAGTCACCTTTAATTCCCACATGCATCAACAAAACAGAAACAGACACGGTGTCTGAGCATTTCAAAATCCCATATAATCAAGTGTTAAAAACATGTTTTCACAAGGGGAAAACAAACAGACTTCAGGCTCTGTGGCTTTGAATTGTTATCAGCAGCCATTAATGGCATCAAATGACTCAATTAAAACACCTTTAGCATTTTTTAGAAAAATTCAAGATGACTTCTGCACTTTCATGAAGAAAACAAATAAATTGTAAAGTATGTTAACCCTTTGATGCATGAATTATGACATGTTCAGTCAAGATGTTTCCTATACCTTTTATTTCCCTTTAGGCATGGCAAGAACAATTTAGCTGAAATTCCCAAAGTTTGCAAAAACTATATAAAAACATATGTTAATGCTCTTAAATTTTTTGCAAAACTGTTTCATTTTAAATGATTTCAAGGACTAGGGCCAAACATGACCTCAGTATGTTGAAATGTTGGCTGATATCCCACTACAGTAACAAAACACATGCATATTAGGGAATAGCTGCCAACTGTAGTGACCACCATGCACAAAATTATATTTGTTCATGTGTTGTTTTGTGTGTTTCCTGCATTTTCTGCTACTGTGTAATTTTATTTTTACTGTGTATTCTGTTAATGCTGTTACTGTTTATCTTGTACAACCTATTTATTTTGGCTGCATAGACTGTATACATGATGTGGATATAGCATCTGATGCCTTAAACATGCATTCTTTCTAATGACCGGCAACTTCTGTGATTGCAAAAAATAGGTCAGACTGTACTGAAGTCTATGAGGAGTTGACCCCACTGCTCACGTGTGCTATGATCTGAGGTACGAGGATAGTTTATATAATAAAGTGCTGTATGAATGTGTCGTTATAAATGTGGCTCATAGGCTGAACTTTGAGTTGTTAGTAAGACCAGAAATGGGCTAAATAAATGAAAGTACAAATACACACAGACCAGTACTGCGCAGCTCAGGCTGTGCGACATGATCGAAAACTTCTCACGATATAAGTCTTCTTCTTCTTCTTTTGGCTGCTTCCGTTAGGGGTCATCACAGTGAATCACCAGCCTCCATCTCACCCTGTCACTTACATCATCTCCTGCCGCACCAGCCCTCTTCATGTCGCCCTTCACCTCATCCATGAACCTTCTTGTGGTCAGTAACCTAATAGTTTATATAATGACCACATGGAACGAAATGTTACTTTTTAATTATTTAAATGATATAATCAATAATGAATGGTACTTATTTATTTAACATTTTTTCTTTCATGTAGAAGCATATGAGACAAATTAAATAAACGACTGTAGACAGCACAGGTTCAAGTTTTCAGTCGGCATCTTTACTCTCCAAATGATCTGATGCCAAAAAAAATGTTTTTTAGCAGATCTCATGCATCAATGTGTTTTCTGTTGCTGAAGGGGACATACTGAGGCTGCAGCTCTTGAATCACTGGCCTGCTCTTTGTCCGAATATTCTGCTCACTGACAGAACCTAAAAACTTTCTGTTCTTCAGCACCTTCCAGTCTGCAAAAAGACAAACGAGACATTGGAACTGCATTCAACACAAAATTAATCAACCTCACACAAACACACACACTAACCTCTATTCAGCTCCAGGGTGTATTTGTTCTCTAAACCCTCGACAGACACCAGAATGACAAACTGCTGGAATAAGGGGTCCTTCTGCAAAACCCAATCACACACAGACATTTCATGTAGAATCTATATCTGATTGGTGGTTCTTTCAGCTGAGTAAAACATTTACTAAAGGTCAGTGCAATAAATATGATTTTAAGAGACAAAAAGATAAATGACCACATGCACACAAACACACCTGACACTTCTGAAAGAACTCCTGGTTAATGACAACGTCATAAGCTGTGCAACCCTGAGAGTCTGAAACAGAGAGATAAACAATTTGGATCCAGTCCATCACAAAGGCATCCTGTTAGCAAATAAAATATGCGTAAAATAAATACTTATCCACTCAAAGTTCCAGATGTATAAAATCAGGAGTATAAGTAAAGTATAAGATGCTGGGTCACAAAATAACACTTCTCAAGCAGTTCCACAGCATATCATGGTATTATTAGATTGTTTCTGCATGGGTGAGCCTTTATATGAACTATATGGATAAAACTATTGGGCCACCGACAAATTACACTTACAGGAGCTTTTATGACACCCCATTCTGAATCCGTAACTATTAATATGGAGTTTGTCACCCCTGTACAGCTAAAACAGCTTCTACTCTTCTGGGAAGGCTTTCTACAAGATTCTGAAGTGTCTGTGAGAATCCACTTAGCATGAATGGTATTTGTGAGGTCAGACACTGATGTTGGGCAAGAGTGCTTGGCTCACAATGTCCGTTCCAGTTCATCTCACACGTGTTTGATGGGCTTGAGGTCAGGGCTCTGTGCAGGCCAGTCAAGTTCTTCCACAGTAAACTCAACCAACCATGTCTTTATGAACCTTGCTTTGTGCACTATTGTACAGTCGTGCTGGAGCAGAAAAGGACCTTTACCAAACTGCAGCTAATAAGCTGGAAGCACAGAATTGTCCAACATATCTTGGGAAACCCTTAAGAATTCCTTTCACTGAAACTAAGGGGCCCAGGCCAACCTAAGAAAAAACAACCCACCAAACTAGCTGGAACAATGCAGTCACGTTCTCCAGGCATCCATCAGACTACCAGGCAGATAAGCTTGATTCATCAGTACACAGAACATCTTTCTGAGAGTCCAGCGTCCAGACGCAGGGTGCTTCACACCAGTCCATCTGATGATGTAAGCCTTACATCCAGCTCATCGGCCATAAAAACCCATGTAATTAAGCTCCTAGCGCACAGTATCTGTGCTGATGTCAATGGCAGAGGAGGTTTGGAATTCACGCTGTTGACGCTCTTAAGCACTACTCATGCTTAGTGTTATATTATCCTGTCTTTATTCGGAGTTACTCTAACCTAGCTTCTGTCGTGAAAGTGGTTACAGGTGGTTTCCTCCTGCTGGTGACCCTAAGCCACACCGAGAGGAGACATTTGTTTACATTACAGTTATTTGCAGGCTTTAAATGTTTTGAGTTTACAACTCCTCTGAGCCAAACCCTCTTCAAGCCACTACGGTGTACTGAACTTTTCTGATCTCTCTGCAAACAATCTTAAAACATGGAAAAGATATTTAATGTTGTCTGGGTTTTCAATGTATTTCAGATCTCCACAAAATGTCCATAATACCACAATACAAAAGCAATGTGCAACCACATTGGAGATTGGAGAACTCAGGGATCGAACTGCCAACCTTTGTGTTGGAAGACGTCTCACTCTACCTCCTGAGCCACAGCTGCCTGAGCCAAGAGAAAGAAAGAAAGGTTCATAAGGGTATGGCTGGATGAGTTTGGTGGGGAAGAACTTGACTGGCTCGCACAGAGCCCTGACCTCAACCCCACAGAACACTGCCAGACCCTCTTGTCCAATGTCAGAGTCCAACCTTAAAAATACTCTTCTGAATGAATGGGCAAAAATTCCCCACAGACACACTCTTGTAGAAAGCCTTCACAGAAGAATAGAAGCTAGTATAGCTGCAAAAGTGGGACCAACTTCATATTATTGCCGATGGATTTAAAATGGAATACCATAAAAGCTCCTGAAGGTGCAATGTGTAGGTGGCCCAATACTTTTATTTATACAGGAGATGTTAAATCCAAAAAGACCAAAGCTAAGGTAAAACTCTCCCACAGATCAGTATTTTAGCTCTTGGAATACCAATTTTTAAGAGACTACTGTGCCTATAAATGACAATTTGCTTATATAACTGTACCAAATTATGTGTTGGAGTTCAGTGTCATGACTAGCTTACTGAACACATGGGTCTAAACACAGAGGCTGATATTACCAGAGGCTCTTTACCTATCATAAATCACGTTTCACACAACATAAATCATCAAGACATTTATTTTGTGAACTTATTTTTTTGGACTTTGGTGTTGACTTTTTTAGTCATTACAGTTTAAAAGCTTGGCAAGTCCAATTTGGAAGGCCTTGATGTGGCACAGATGATATGGCTTTAGGGCAATAACTCATTTTTGAAATATAATGTTTCTCAAACCACTAAAATATAAAAGGAAAAAAAAAGAAACCTAACCCACTGATACTGATCTGCCAAGCTGAACCGAACTACCTTCAAAACAGAAAAAAACTACTTTCACTTCACTGAACAAGTAGAGCTGAATTTAAAAGGATTAAAATGCACAGTCAGTCAGTTATATACAGTATTGTGCAAAAGTCTTGAACCACTCCTCATTTCCAAGCAGTCAGGCTTTCTTGTAATGTTTAAAGTGGACTTGAGCAATAGGTTCTCCAGGCTTTCTGAAGGTCTGTCACAGTTTTTCTTTGGACACTGGCTGCTGTTTCACTCATTTTAAGTCTAGTCCTTATTATCTGACCACTTTAGAGGAATTATTTTGCTTGGTAAGCCACTTAACACTGACCTAACTTACCATTCAAGCACAAAAAGGCACCCGACACCAGGAATGAACCAGTGCTGTCAGTTTAGCAAAGGAACATTTTTAAATTGGACCTTTTAAACACTTCGTTACTAGCAACTTGTCACAACAACACATAATTTGTCACATTTCTTTAACTGAATCTATCAAAAATAACAATTTGATGGACATAAAGCAGTATTTTTGCAACAAGGTGCTTCCCATGAGCTGTTAGCTGAAAACTTGGCATATCTCAGCACAGTGTGTAGATCATTTGGTACTGGGCCGCAAAGAAAAAATTTCGTGGTTAAAATGTTATTTTTCTTTCATTAGTCTTCCGGATCATATTTTGAAAAATGGCTACATCATTACTGTACTTGACTCCAGCACGCCGTTTCACACATATTTTTTATGCATACTTTCCAACTCCAAGCTGTATAAACTTGAATGCCTATTGGATTTAAGCATATGAGGTGATGTGCATTTGTGTAATGAGGGAGGGTGTGGTCTTAGGAGAGTCATAGCAACAACCACAATTATTAGGCAGCTTCTTTTCCTCAGGCAAAAAGAGATCTAAGACTCTGAAAAGTCAAAAATTATAAAAAAATATTTCAGAGGGACGCAGCACTCCTGAAATTACCAAGATATTAGGACGTGAACACAGGACCATCAAACATTTTGTTGCAAACACCCAAAGGGTCGCAAGAAACGTGTTGAGAAAAAAAGACAAAAAAAGGCTGTCAAAGATTTGAGAAGAATCAAACGTGCAGCTACCAGAAACCCATTATCCTCCAGTGCTGTCATATTCCAGAACTGCAACCTACCTGGAGTGTCCAGAAGTACAAGGTGTTCAGTGCTCAGAGACATGGCCAAGGTAAGAAAGGCTGAAAACCGACCACTACTGAAGAAGACACACAAGTTGAAGTGCCAAGACTGGGCCAAGAAATATCCGAAGACAGATTTTTCAAAGGATTTATGGACTGGAGAGACTCTTGATGGACCAGACTGATGGGCCCATGGCTGGATCAGCAAAGGGCATAGAGCTCCACTCCAACTCAGACGCCAGCAAGGTGGAGATGGGGATGGGGTACTGGTATGGACTGGAATTATTAAAGATGAGCTTGTAGGACCTTTTCGGGTTGAAGATGGACTCAAACTCAACTTCCAAACCTACTGCCAGTTTCTAGAAGACACTCTCTTCACTCAGTGGTCCAGGAAAAAGTCTGCATTTTTCAAGAAGACCATGATTTTTATGCAGGACA
>VUQH01083130.1:0-10644 GCA_015106775.1 Etroplus canarensis
ACACCCTCTCTACTTTAGTTATGCTGCAATAGGTTTAGACTGCTGGGGGGCCTCTTATGCTGGGCATTTCTACTCTATCCACCTCTTTTCACTCCCCATGTATTTATTTGTTACTGCTGCATGCCATTAAATGTTGTCTTCTCTCTCCCATAGCGTGTGCCTCTCTCTGCTCTCCTTTCTGTCTTCTCTGTTCCCTCACCCCCAACCTGTCGAGGCAGATGGCTGCCCCTCCCTGAGCCTGGTTCTGCCGGAGGTTTTTCCTGTTAAAAGGGAGTTTTTCCTTCCCACCGTTGCCAAGCGCTTGCTCATAGGGGATCATCGGATTGTTGGGGTTTTCCTTTTAACACTGTTTTATCTTTATTGTACAGTGTGAAGCGCCTCGAGGCGACTTTTGTTGTGAATTGGCGCTATATAAATAAAATTGAATTGAATTGAATTGAATAGGTATGACTGTACAATGGCTATAAAAATGTGTTTGCTCACTCAAATAGATTTAGTTATCTTAAAATAGCGAAACTAGTTAAAAGCCAGGTAAAGAAGGTTTTTTAGGAGTTTCTTTAAATTGTCTGTAGAATTTGCTTCCACCTAATTTGAGGTTGGTTACTGCATTATTTGGGGGATTAACGGGAAAAGATGCATCCCCAGTTTTTCTCTGTGAGTAGTATTGGATATCTAACAGTTTGGCAATGGAGGATCTGAGAGTTTGAGTTGTGATGCAAAGAGACAGACTGTAAGAAATGTAATATGGTCCAAGACCATTCCAGATTTTAAAAACAGGCAAGAGTACTTCAAAATCCATTCTATAGGATACTGGAAGCCAGTGTAGCTCTGCTAAATCTAGACAGATGTGCTCTTTGTTATTTGTTTTACTTAATTGCCTTGCAGCACAGTTGTGAATGAGCTGCAGTTTACAGTGCCAATAGTCTTTTTAAAAATGTCTTTTCTTACAATTCATCCCTCATCCCTCCATCCCTGGACTCAGTGCTTTGTGGCTGGACAGCAGCAAATGCTCTCTGGCCTCCCTGGTTAGGACCTCTCTTTTCTAGGAGCTGGCCTGACTGACTTATAAAAATAGTTATACATATTCTCCAGCACAATGAACCAGGAACAAGAGAGCACAAGAGTGAGGGATGAACACCAAAACCACAAGCCAGCTTGTCATGCACTTAAATGTAAAGTAGATGGTATGTCATATTCACATGGGAGAGCTTGCCGTAGTTCTTTTGTCATTAAGAAATAAAATAGAAATAAAAATTGTACATGTGTATGAAATTTTCTTTTGTTCTGTTTTCCTGAAACTCAGACAGAATACTGCACTACTCAAAACAAAGTACAGAAACAAGGACACACATGTAAGTGCTGTATGTTTGAGGATACACGATTATTTTGAGTGCCTTGAAAATAGCACAGAATTTTATTTATTTACTTACTTACTTACTTACTTACTTATGTACTTATTCCAGAACTAAAGCAAAATGCCTTCAGTTGTTTAAAATTGTGTGTACACTAGTGTGCAAAAGTCTCAAGTCACCCCTAATTTTTTAATGTTTTGTTAGAAAAATGGGAAATAGATGCAATAACTTACTAAAACATCTGCAAAACATTTATTTACTGTGTGTCCCACGTAGCTTGTGGCATGGCTCTTCTTGTGGCTTTCTTTCAACAATGGCTTTCTTCTTGCCACTCTTCCATAAAGGCCAGATTTGTGGAATGCGTGACTAATAGTTGTCCTGAGGACAGATTCTCCCACCTGAGCTTTGGATCTTTGCAGCTCCTCTAGAGTTACCATTGGGCTCTTGCCTGCTTCTCTCATTAATGCTCTCCTTGCCCAGCCTGTCAGTTTAGGTGGATGGCCATGTCTTGGTAGGTTTGCAGTTGCACCATACTCTTTCAGTTTTCAGATGATGTATTAAACAGTGCTTCGTGAGATGTCCAAAGCTTGGGATATTTTTTGTAACCAAACCCTGCTTTAAACTTCTCCACAACTTTATCCCTGACCTGCCCGGAATGTTTTGGGATTCATTATGCTGTTTGTTCACTAATTTTCTCTAATAAACCTCTGAGGCCTTCACAGAACAGCTGTATTTATCCTGAGATTAAATTACACACAGGTCGACTCTGTTTATTAATTAGGTGACTTCTGAAGCCAAATG
This sequence comes from Etroplus canarensis, assembly GCA_015106775.1. Classification (NCBI taxonomy): domain Eukaryota; kingdom Metazoa; phylum Chordata; class Actinopteri; order Cichliformes; family Cichlidae; genus Etroplus; species Etroplus canarensis. Next base: position 2,154 of record VUQH01083130.1, read on the forward strand.
GTTACACTGGTTTTCATTTAGGTTTTTATTTAGTGGAATCAGAATAAAGGGGGCTGAATACATATGCACTCCAAACTTTTCAGATTTTCATTTTGCAAAAAATGTGGAAAACCATGAACCATTTTCCTTTCACTTCACAATTATGCATTACTTTGCATTGGTCTATCTCTCAAAATCCCACTAAAATACATATATGTTTGTGATTGTAATGTGACAAAATGTGGAAAAGTTCAAGGGGTATGAATACTTTTGCAAGGCACTCTGTACAAGGCAAAAGCAGAGTTTGTGCATTTCTAACAAGCTTGAAAGTCAGTATTTGATACGACCGCCTTTATTCTTCACGGCCTAAACTGTCTTAGGCAACCTTTCTTGCCATTTCTTTAAGTAGTCTTAAGGAATAGCTTTCCAGGTTTCTTGAAGAACATTCCAAAGCTCTTCTTTGGATGGTGGCTGCTTTTCATTTTGCTCTCTGCCAAGATGATCCCGCACTGCTTCAATAATATTAAGGTCAATTTATCATTCTATAAGACCTGTTGCCACCTTTTTTCAGTCCAGTTCCTAGCATACTTTAGCCTTTTCTCCCTGTTTCCCGAATGGCTTCTTGACAGCCACCTTTCCACTGAAACTGTTTCAGATGAGGCTTGAATAAACAGCATCAACTGAAGGGCCAGATGCATCTCTCAGGTCCTGTGTCAAGTCTTTGTTGGATTTTCTTTGGGAATCCACTTGTTGATGCAAAAATATTACTTTACGCCTGTCAAACTGTGTTATCTTTGCCATTTTTCTTCAACTAAAGAAATGGGAGCAAATGATATAATTTTTGGTAAAGGCTGCTAGTAACAAAGTGCCTAAAATACAATTTATATGGTTCTTTGCTAAATTGTCTGTTATGTGAAGACACAGCACTGGTCCATCCCTTGTGTTATGTGCCTTTTTTATGCGTGACTAATTCATAGATCAGTGATAAGCAGTTTAACAAACAATAAACATTCCTCTGAAAATGGTCAGGTACAAGGACTGAACTGAAACGGAGTGGAAAATTCAGCCAGTGTCCAAAGAAACACTTTGAAAGACCCTTAAAAACCTGGAGAGCTATCACTCAAGACCACTTTAAAAAATTATAAACAAGAGTGGCTCCTTGGAAGCAAAATATAAAAATGAGACGTGGCTTGAGACTTTTGCACAATACTGTATAAGCAAAATACACAGTGGGTTTTGTTTAGACAGTTTGTTTAGAGAGTTTGAGATTTTTAGGGGGTATTTTTTAAAAACTCTGACTGAACCATACCAGCTGCAATTCCCATCCAGCCCATGTGGGCTGGACTACAAGCATCTTTAGACTTCAGTTTCATCTCAAGTACACACCTATAAACTACTGTGAATATGCCTTATGGTTGTGATGCTATCATATTGATGAAATCTGTCCACAAATAGACACCTGCCAAAATGTTCAAAACTGCCTTTGTGGTGCTTTCTGCTAGAATAGGTGTCTCCAGGATGACATTTTGCCAGGATCACACACATAGACAGAAAAGGAGTAAACTATCACAGCTGCACAACACTTCTAGCAATAAAGGTTTTACTTAAAAACAAATAAATTCAATTTTTAAAAAAAAATTCTTATCTTAATTTCTCATTAGTTGTTGAAAAAATGATCTTCTTGATCAGTTGGTTAATTGTATACAATCTGAGACCAGGATGACATTTTCAAGTGTATATGACAGTATGTGTTTGACTGTGCTTACAAGCATGAGAAGAAAAATTAAAACGGGAAAAGAGAGGGAATGAGAGAGAGCAGCAGGCAGAGAGACGTGAGGCAGCAGCAGCACTAGATTACATTAGCAAGGCATGAGGCAGCGAGAAGGTCAGTGAATCAGATACCAGTTCAATATAGCAGCACAGCTCTGAGAGCAAGAGCTGAGCTATTCTGCTATCCAAGCGGATTGCTGAGGAAGCCTTGTCATTGCAAATGTGTTTAAGAAATCTGACCATGCATAGAGTGTACAGAAGAGCTGACTTCTGAAAATGGCAGCATGTCTACGTTTATCTGTGAGGGAGAAGGAATTTTGCTGCCGAGTAGATGTATGAATTAAGAATACAGAGGAGCTGCTTAGGTGTTTTCTGTATTTTATATAAAATAAATTGCACCTGTGCACTGTCAACTTTGTGTTTCCACACCTAAAGTTTGTGTAGATGTTTGTAATATTGTGCTGATCTTGTGAGATGCTTATGGTCTTTGCAGAAATCAATGAACAACTCAAATTTGATAGATTACATTATCAAAGCAAAGTGATACCCACAGTAAATCCTGCACAATTTTGGCTACACTACAATTTGTAAAAATCAATTACAACTATATCTACCCATGAGCCGTGCTGTGAATGAATCTGGGTTTTGAGTGGCTATTAAGTCTCTCATAGATCACATTGACTTAGATTTGGTCCCTCTAACTTTTAATGGCTGGCACTTACAGTAGATGGGTAGTTCAGCACTCTTAGCCCATTATACTGTTAGTGGACACACATTGCAATCAGGAGGGTCAAAGATTTTAGTGTGCTCCATCAGTGAAGTGCACTACTCAGTTGGATTCTAACTGACCTGCTATAAAAGGACCTAGACCTCTCTCAGTGAAAAGTAATAATCACTAATTGTCAAATCTGCCAGTAGGGGAAACCATATTACATCTACAATCATTTTTACTTAGAAATATGCAAATAATTAATCGATAAATACATTTACATTTGATGTAGTGAAGGAGGACATGAAGAGGGTTAGCGTGAAAGTAGGGGAAACAAGAGACAGGATGAGATGGAGGCAGGTGTTGTGGTGACCCCTGATGAGAGCAGCTAAAAGAAGAAGAAGACCTTTCATTACCATAAAATGAATAAAGAGTAGATAAAAATATTGAATAAGGATTGCATAGCATAAATGGCTTAAAAACTGGGATATTACAATTCTAACCAGGGATATGTAGATAGACTATGTAAACAAAATAAGATTGCCCTGGAAAGAAAAAAAACAGAACAAATTAGTGAATGTGAACTGCAGTTTGAAAAAGTACTAAAACTCCAACCATAGCAAGCAACTGTATTTTGAACGGGACTTTTGCAAAATATACCAGCTAGCATTTTATAGTATGTGAGTTTTGAGGTGTACTGTATGACTTAAAGAAACAGAGCAAGGTGAGAATACTTTCAAATGACTGACTGATCCAGGCCCCTTATCAGGTTGAGAATAGAGAAAGGGTTGTATTATACTTACAGCTTCCAAATGGGCAGAAAATATTCCTATGCAATGTATAAACTCTAACAAAATAAGTGGTGAAGTATTTTTCATAGCATACAGTGTGTCTATTTTTATTTATTTATTTAATTTTTGCAGTGTTAGAAAACTCCTGTATTATAATAACAAAGTGAAATGGATACAGTGTGCAATCACAGTGAAATCTAATATGTGTGACAACATTCAAGGATATTGTTACTAAGATTATTGCCTGTCATGACAAACAAAACTCCTCAGGAGATTACAGCTATGTAAATGCTTGCTGTATAAGGCTTGGATTTAGTTTTGGCCATTGTACAGCTGATGAATACATTAGTTTTCCTGAATGGGTAGCACACAAAATCCCAGTCCATGAGACAGGGTGCTGTTTATACAAAATTTTCACCTTGTTAGTCAAAATTTGCGTCTCATTTACTCTTTTTTGCAAAATTCCTTCATACATTCTCATTAAAACACAATTTCACAAAAATGCACACAAAATTGCTTGCACTTGTTGCTTACCAGTATAAATTGCATGGCTCACACTGGTTAGTTAAATGTTGATTTAACTATGTATGGAACAAAGGCAGACAAACGAGAGCAAACAGCAATAATTTCAGATGAAATCTGAGCAGCTATAACAGACCATGTTCTCCACGAAGCAACAATGAGAGAATCAACATTAAGAATACGACATAATATTAGTAAACTCTTATAATCATTTCTCAATGTTATCCCAACAACAAGAAGTCGCTATTGGAAGGATTCTTCAAAGAAAGAAGAATAGTGAGGAGAAATGTTTGCCTTCTCCCTTTTCCCCCCAATATGTCGCCATAGCATATGTGATTTGGTACAGCTTTAACACTGAATGCCCTCCTGACTCAAACCTCCCATCTATCTAGGCTTGAGACCAGCGCTAGGAGTACATTTGTTTGTGACCCTGAAGGCTGGGATTGTGTCTCACCCCTGGTTGAAAACTGGGAACCTTCTGTGTGTGAGAAAAATGTGTGAACCACTACAGCATGTGGAGGGCTGACATGGTTCTTAAAAACAATGCTGAAAAAAACAGAAAAAGTTATTTTAGTATTGTGTAAAAGGAGAAAAGGATCAATGATGAGGCTGAAGCCTGTCGTCTGGCCTGACTCAGCATAAAAATGTGATGGTAATACAGAATTAATTACTTGTTGATTTTAAGTTTGCAGTTACACCAACAATGTAATCCAATGCATTTTTCATTTATGTTTTATCTGTGTCCTTTGGACATTTGTAGTTTTGTTTTTTACTGTATGTAAGTGCTCTGTCCACAGATATTCAGTGTTGGTTTTAAAATGCAAAATGCATTTTCAACACTTACTTTATTTATTTATTTAAATTTGATGTGTAATGAATGCTTGGTAGAACAAGTTGTGTATGATCTGAAAACATGTTTGTTTCAATAAAAATAAAACTTTTTTGAGGAGATGGTTTGATTTCAACAGAAAAGAAAATTGCTTTATTCAATATGAGTCCTCCCTTTCACTTGTAAGATGAATGTGTAAGTCACTACACTACAGGGACACTAGACAATAATGTTGGAAAACACTGGCTGGTTTTTTTGCCTGGGACTCCAATAGACTCTAAAATCACCACTGATTCCACCAAAAGCATGTCCGTGTCTGTTCTTGTTGGCAACTTTATTAGGCTAAACTCTAAACACTGACCATAAAAACTTGAATCAAACCAACAAACATTATGCATCTCTAGTTTGTACCTTTTGGCTGCTCCCTTGTATTCTCCGGCAAGGGGTCACCGCAGCAGTCTAATTCACACTGATAATTTGGCAGAGGTTTTACACCTGATGCCCTTCCTGACGCAACCCTCTATGGTGAGAGGGACTTGTGTCTCCACCTGGAATTGAACTAAGGACCTTTCACTTCAAAGGCGAATGTGCAAATCACTACGCTACCAGGGACACAACAAACGTTATGTATCTCTAGAAAATTAAATAACTCTTGCAAAGCTTACCCAACTTTCGTAAAAATTGATATACATTACACACCAACCAAATAACAACTACATACTCATAGTACACAGGAAAAATGTAGGTTTTTTTAATTTGTGTGTGCATGGTAAGTCCATTGTAGTTAAGTTTAGTAGTACAAGTAAACGTATATTAAATATGTATAAAATATAGATGGGTATGCTAAGCATAACTTACTATCACTACAAATAAAGGAAAAAAAAATAATTTCTTCCTCAAATTGTGACAGTCTTCAAACAATAAAAGGACAGTAGAAGAGTACAAAACATGGAGAAATAAATTGAGAATAATTCTTCCCGTCTGTGTGTCAGGCTATAAAATTTGAGCCACCTCAGAGCAGTGTTGTCTTGAGTTTGAACCAGGCAACCAATTATCACCTGGAACGCCATATATGAGTAGTTACAGCTTTGCAAAATGCATGTTTATATAGATTTAAAGGACTTGTATTCAATTTGGGACACACAGTAAATGCTTAGGCTACAAGTGTTAACAAGTAAGTCATTTGAAAAAAAACCCCAAAAAACGTAATGATTGTTCTTCAGAATGCAGTCTTGTTAGTTAGTTAAAGCATGAAAATACCCCACAAGATGAGAGATTGAATGTAGGTCAGAAAATATGACTCAGTGCTTAGGCTTGAAAATATAACTGCTATACTGTAAATGTATATATAAAATTAATTAAGCTTTCAAATAGCTTGGGGTGATAATGCTCATCAAACTACTGAGTGAGCAGTCATGCGCTACAGACTGGAGAGCTGTGACTACTGCAATTAGTTTTGTATTTAGTCACAGTTTTTGTCCTTTAAGCAGAACTCTGGGCCCAAATGAGAGCTTGTTTAGTGGAGAGTAAAAGATGACCATAGAAGGTTAAAGTCAGGGATAGTGGGCTAAGCAGAGGTTCGTAAAGGAAAATATTGGTTTTACAAACTTGTTTGTGGTTTCGTACTTCATTTGCTCATCATTCCTTTCAGTTTTGATACCATTTTACTTACATTTTTTCACATTTCAGTTCTGAAAAATGAAACTAGCACATTAATAACTTTTAATTAACAGCCATGAGTTTGGGCTTAGATTACATTTTAAAAGGGAAAATTAGGAAAAGGCTTTTGTTTCATAAAACTCATTGCAAGATAATAAGACAACAGTGCATCTCTTATTATAAAGATAACCTTTCTAACAGAATTTAAACTTCACTGACCTGTACCCTATTTTTGAATCTTATACATTTACATCCAGACAAATGTTATTTTTCATTCAGTAGTATATAAAATTAATGCTAACAATGATCTCTTACAACCTCAAGGAGACAGGGCCAGTTGATGCAAAAACTTGGAGTTCATATTGTATGAGCAACAAGTTTACACTCATTGCTATTAAATAATCTTTAAATAAAAAGGGTTGTTTAAAAAGTGTGCGTAGATCACTCCAATAATTAGTTCTTAAAATGCTCAGTCATACTGAATTTACTGGCTATTTAACAAAATGAGTGATGTCTGTCTGCCATTGTGTTAATTCATAAAGATAATATACAATGATTATGTATGTATACATATACAGATGGGTGACAATTATAGAAAACCCCGCATACAGTTAAGTCCATATGTTTTCAGATGCATTTTTATAATTCAGCCACTGTGCACCACCACGGTGGATTTTAACTCAAATTTGATTGAAGCGCAGACTTTCAGCTTTAATTCAGAGGGTCTGACAAAATTACAGCCATTTTTTATATGTAGCCCCCTGTTTTCAGAGGCTCAAATGTAATGGGACAATTAACTGACAAGCAGTTTCATGGTAAGATGAGACCTGTTCATTAGAATGCCAAACTAAGCAGATAAAAGATCTGGAGGTGATTCCAAGTGTTGAACTTTTATTTGGTAGGGGTTCGGTGAAAGTCTCAAAATGAGGTCAGAAGAAATGTAAGTGCAAGTGAAGGAGGCCAAAACGAGGCTGAAATAAAATAAAGGCTACAAAATAAACCTATCAGAGAGATAGCAAAACTTTTGGAGTGACCATCAACAATCTGAAACATACTTAAAGAGAAGGAATGTATTGGCCAACACACCAGCCAACAGGCCTGGAAGACCACAGAAGACAGTGAAGGTGGATGATCACAGAATTCTTTGCTTGGTTAAGAAAAACCCTTCCTAATATATAATCAAGTCAAGAACTGTGTCAAGGGGGTAGATGTATTATTGTTAAAGTCTACAATCGAAAGACATCTACTTTAATGTTTACAACAAGGTTACAAGAGGGTTTACAACAAGGTGTCAATCAGTGGTTAAGGTCAAGAACAGGAAGGCCAGATTAGATTTTATCAGAAAATATCTAAAAGAGTCTGTTCAGTTCTAGGGAAAAAGTATCTTTTGACAGATGAAACCAAAATGAACTTGTACCAGAATGAGGATGGAAGTCATGCTATGGCATGGTCATGCAAGGCTGCCAATGGAAGTGAGTCAGTAGTATTTATTTATGATATGACTGCTGATAAAAGTAGCAGGATGAATTCTGAAGTGTACAGGGCTATACTCTGCTCCGATTCAAACAAATGCTGCAAAATGGATTGCACAGTGTTTTACAATGTGAATGGATAATTGTCCAAGAATTTCTCTAGGCAAAGAAATGGGATATTCTTCAATGACCAAGTCAGTCGCCCGATTTGACTTGAATAGAGCATGCTTTTCACTTACTGAAGACAAAATTGACAGATAGATGTAGAAGCTACAACTGCCAAATACCCGCAGAGAGTAAGGCAAGTCCTGAGGAGTCAGCTGAATGAGAAGATCAAGATCCAGGCAAACAACATCTACGCCCTGCCAGTTATTAGATACTCCGCTGGGATAATAAACTGGCCAAAGGAGGCGATAGAAGCCACTGACATCAAAACAAGAAAGCTCTTTACAATACATGGAGGGTTTCACCCCAAATCCAGCACCCTGAAACTATATGCTAAGCAGAAGGAAGGAGGCCGAGGACTAGTGAGTGCCATAACCACTATCTGGGATGAAACAACAAAGATCCATAAGTACATCAAAAAAGATGGCCACGACTGATCACATGCTTGGTGAATAATACCTCAGGCAACGGAAACCCAGGATATAATAGGAGCAAGAACAGGAGCCATCATGGAAGGACAGGACCCTGCATGGCATGTACCACCAGCAGACAGAAGTGGCTGGACAAAGTTGGATCGAAAGACAGCATAGAGGCA
>VUQH01083134.1:0-10873 GCA_015106775.1 Etroplus canarensis
TATTTTCCTGTATATCCTTTCTCCAGGCATCTAACTTATCTAGTGTTGATTCTGTGCTATGTGCTACTAACATATTGTAGTATTTAGATATTTGGCCCTTCCCTTCTAAGTTAGTAAGTGTCATTTCCTCTAATTTCGATAAAGATGGTATACACTGTTTGTGTTTTGAAGAAATATAACTCCTTAACTGCAAATATCTGAAGAAATGCTTCTTCGAAATTTGGTACCTCTGACATAATTGATCGAATGTAAGCAGGACGCCATCTGAATAAAGGTCCTTCACCTTCTGAATACCTTTTGCATTCCAGGACCTAAATCCCTCATCCTTCCAGCCAGGTGTAAACTGTTCATTCCCCCAGATAGGAGTAAATTGAGACAATACGGGCATATCACCTATATGTTTGTGTGCAGCATACCTCCAGACCACATCTTGCATATTTCAGCAAAACAATGCTAAACCACATCCTGTAGCTATTTCAACAGCATGGCTTCATAGTAGAAGAGTCCAGGTGCTGGACTGGCCTGCCTGCAGCCCAGACCTTTCACCAACAAAGACCAAGGACTGTTGGGCAACTGGAACCCTATATCAGACAAGAGTGGGACAACGTTCCTCTCCCAAAGGTCCAGCAGCTGGTCTCCTCAGTTCCCAGATGTTTGTGGACGGTTGTTAAAAGAAGAGGGGACGCTACACAGTGGGGAAACATGGATCTGTCCAGCTTTTTGGAGACGTGTTGCTGCCATCAAATTCAATATGAGCGAGTATTTTTCATCAAACAGTAAAATGTCTCACTTTAACATTTGGTGTTTTCTATGTTCTTTTGTGAATAAAATATTGGTTTATTAGATTTGCAAATCATTGCATTGTGTTCTAGATTTTATGCAGGGTCTCAGCTTTTTGGAACTGGGGTTGTCAGCTGCCTTTCTTTGTTCTGATAATCAGTTTGATCTTCAGCAGGTCATCTTCACCATGTCAACATGCCTAAATGCTGCCATGTGATTGATTGGGTAGACACTCACAATAACAAGGAGTTGAACATGTATACCTAATGAAGTGGCTGGTGAGTGTACAAGATGCTCATCACTTACTGGGTTTTTTTTGTAAATTTTCAAACCTTAGCATTGGCATTTTGTTAGACGGGACTCACCAGAGCCAGCCTCTAGTGGCCATTAGAGGAACTGCATATTTTAGCAGTTGAGCGTTGGCGTCTTGTTTCGACTCTGTTAAGGCATCCCTCAGATATAACAAAGGTTTAGTTGGCAGCTGACAGGCTTTATTTTCTGACATTTTGTTTGCCTCTGTGTTTTCTCTCCCACACATTTGTGCATTTTAAGAAACTTGAAGCAATTCTAAAAAGAAGAAGAATAATGCATGAAGTTAATACGGTGTGAACCCAAAGATGTGCCATTGTCTCACGTAAACCTTGAAATAATCACGAGGTTTGAGGATTTATATGTTCTGACATGTGAAATGAAGAAGAAATGTTCAGGTTCTGCTGTTTCCAGGTCAGCACCCATGACTGGTGCCACTGACCATGTTGACTCCTTTGCATAAAAGGTCAGAGTCGTATTCTTCCATCCAAGCGGGGGTTTGGATGACACAGTACCCTTTAATCTATCATTTGATGGGGAAAAAGCTCCAACTTCCAACCATTGTTCAGCGGTTAGAAATACGGCTCTGCTTCAAGTTTCCAGCAAAACATTGCTGAATAAGCAGTACTCTTAAAAAGGCAAGAGCATTTTGTGATATGAAACATAATCTAACAAAAACTAAAACTGCCCAGACGGAGAGAAACGTATGAGGTGCATAATGGGCTGTTTGGTATTCATAAATAGAATATCAAGGGTAAGACACTCTTCTGAACATGTACGATAAGTCATGTTCACAAAAATGTATAAGAAGAGGTGATGAACAACATGGTAGGTTATTAGAAAAGCTGTGTGAATAAAAGTATTGTTCTCAGAGCGGAAAGCGATGGATATGGGGTAGAATAATGGGTGCTGAAACTGTCCACGGTTATAAATCTAAGGACTGTTGTGTCAAGAGGCTGAATAGCATCAGCTGCAGCATGCATTTAAATTGCATGTTTAGGGTCAAGGACTGGTACCAGTGCTGCCTGTACACAAGAGAGGCTTATTTCTAATAAAAGAAACGTCAGCATAAGAAACTGACATGTCCTCGCTGTGGGACCATTAAAGGAATATCTTATCTTAACGAGGAATCTTGGAGTCAATTTTTGACCAGGATATGTACTTCAACACTCACATTAAAACATGTAAGACGGCCTTCTTTCATCAGTATCGCTAAGATCAAAACAGCTTGTCTTACGGAAATGCTGAAATACGAGTTTGTACATTTGTTAGTTCTATGCTTGACTGTCACGACACCTTATTATCAGGCTGTTCTAAAAGCCACCTGGAAAAACCTTCAGTAGAGAAGGTCCTGGCAGACTAGACGGAGATCAGATTTCTCCATACTGACTTCTCTTCACTGGCTCCCTGATAAATCTAGGATTGAATTTTAAATCCTTCTGAGATACAAAGGCTTTAATAATCAGGCCCCAATATACAGTCATGAAAAACTAAGTACACCCTATAATTCTGTAGCTTGCAAGACCACCAGCAGTAGAGGTTTGTGGCCATTTGTTCTTGAGGTCCCACCACAGCATTTCGGTGGGGTTGAGGTCTGGACTTTGACCGGGCCGTTGCTGCACCTTGATTCTTTTCTTTTTCAGCCATTCTGTTGGAGATTTGTTGCTGTGCTCAAGATCATTGTCCTGTTGCATGAGCCAGTTTGGGCCAAGGCTTAGGTGTGGGACAGATGTCCTCACATTTGACTATAAAATACTTTGGTATACAGAGGAGTTCATGGTGGACTCAATGACTGCAAGGTTCCCAGGCCCTGTGTGTCCTGACTACGGCTCAAATGGAAGTACAAAGAATGACTTCAGTGAAAAGTACATTTATTTGAGAAAGCAAAATTATGCAGTTAATGCAGTAATGTTGTGTATGGATGAGAATCAAGAATCAAAAAAGAATGCAAACAGACCCAAATGTTCTGGAAGAAAAAGGAGTTTACTGATGAGGGCCATGTATATCTTCAACCAAGCAATCAACCTAGGTGGCAAACGTTACTCTAGTGAGCCACTCCCCTAATCCCAATGACCATCACATGTGGCTGCAAACAAGCCCAAATCAATCCTCCACTACTGTGCTTGTGTTTGGTTTCTCTAAAGGTGGCACTGTGAATTATGGTCAAACATGTCCACTTTGGTCTGGTCTGTCCAAAGGACATTGTTCCAGAAGTGTTGGGGTTTGCAAACCTAAGCTGTGCTGCCATGTTCTTTTTAGAGAGAAAAGGCTTTCTCCTGCAACCCTTCCAAACAAGCCACACTTGTTCAGTCTTTGTCTAACTGTCCTGTCATGAACTTTAACCTTTAACCTGCTAACCGAGGCCTGTAGAGTCTGAGATGTAGCTCTTGGGTTTTTGCAGTTTCTCTGAGCATTGCACGGTTTGACCTTGGGGTGAATTTGCTGGGGCGTCCACTCCTGGGAAAATTAGTAACCACGTCCTAAACCTCCAGCCACCCACTAAAAGGCAAAAGGGCGGGGACATGCTAGCAATTCTAAAAAGCCTTGAGAAAAAGGAGGAAGCATGAGGTGAAGTATTTTATGAACAGAATAAATATTTCTAAATGCATTTGCAGAACTTGTGCAAAAATGCACGCAGAACTAATAAGAACCCAGTTTTGGTTAAATTGCTCAAATGCAAAGGTCTTCAGCTGAATTAAGTAATATTGATTAGCACATTACTGGCAGTTAATGCAGTCAGCCTACTCCTGTGGAATCACCTAAATGATACAGATACGTGTAGACTAAAAATAAAGGACAAAGGCCCTGTGTTGTCGAATCTTTACAGCTAGAATTCAGTAGTTTAGCTGGGTGGAAGCCCCTTTATCTCTGGTTTTAAAAGAGTCAACAATTTGTATTGTCTACATCTCTCACAGAAGCCACTGTGGCAAATATGACATTTTATGAATCAAAAAGTTCTTGATTTACTGATATGCAATCAAATCTGGATCAAATCCTCCTGACTGGCCAACTAAAACCAACATCGAATAAGACAGACATTTATTTTCTTCAACAAATCCGACACTCATGACTCCTCAGGGGTGATGTCCATTGGTTTAGGGACACTTGAGCTGCCAGTCAGACCTCCATGTGTTACGGCGATGCATCGCCGTGGTTGTGGTGTGGACCCAAATGCAGGACTGCTGAGCCGACATGGCGTGAAATAGGCTTTATTTAATCCAAATAATAAAGACAAGGTCCATAAACATAAATCTAAAACGTGATGTTGAGTCCATAAATCAAAAACTCAAACGTGATGCAAACAGCGTGGAAACCTAGAAGCCTGGAAACATGAACGGGAATCACAAGGGGACACGGCCAGAATGACGAGACAACGAGTAACACGAAAGACGGGACTCAAATAGACAGGAACAACCAATGAGGGGAAGACAAGTAGACAGGGGCGTGACTAGAACACTAGAGACGGGGGGAACAAAACAGGGACAAGACAGATTACCAAAATAAAACAAGAACAGACGCAGACAGAGATGAAGACCACTAACAGAGGAAACAGACAGGGCATGGGGCATAAGGGCATAGACAGAACTCAAAAACCAAACACAAAAACCCTAACTAAAGGCGGACCATGACACCATGTTCATCCTCTTGCTTTAGTGGTGGCAAGGGATCTTCTTGCTTTTCTGGATCCAGGATGTCCCCAGTAATGAGGAGAGCTGCACGTGTTGCAGTGACTTAAAGGGGGAAAAGTGTGATCAACCTCCAAGGTTTTGAAGAAGATCCCTTGTCACCGTCTCTTCATCTTGCCAAACACCCTCTATAACTGACTGTGCACAGTGAGCCTCCACGCTTCCTCTCACTGGTTCCCAGTATGGAGTAATGAAGGTGACGGTGCAGTCATCACAATGAAGTAACCAGATGGAGGGTAACAGTCCCTAACAAACACTGGACCTTTCCTCACTGCCCATGTGTCTTGGACTGACCAGAGCTGCCACAGATTGCCTGAAACTTGAGAGAGTGGAACAGTTTCCTGTACACGTGACTTCCCCTCTACACGTGACTTCCCCTCTAACCCAGTGAAAATCTCAACATCTTTAATTCTTTAGTTCTTCCACCTCCTGTCTTTTTGTCAGTGCCGTCTCCAAACCATACATCATAGCAGGTCTCACCACTGTCTTGTAAACCTTCCCTTTCACTCTTGCTGCTATCCTTCTGTCACAAAGCTTGCCTCGTCATGGTCTCCTGAAATTCCTTTTGTGAACGTACTTCCTGTCTGTCTCTCTGATGGCTCTCTGTCCTCTTCTAGCAGGCTGTGGCTTCATCTTGTCACTGGGCCCACCCATGGAGTAGTAGCATAGGCTAGCTCAAGTTTTATGCTTTGGTTATGCATCTTACCTGGTTCCAATATGTAGTTCCCACATGACGTCACAACGTACGAGCGGCCGCCATTGCTATAGGCAAGCTGCAGGCAGCTGTGCGTTCAGGACACTTGAGGAAACGTTGCCAACTCAACCATTAACAAACTGATTGTACGCCTCCAGTGACTTGCCAGCACAAGATAATGGTGCACGTCTTAGACGCCCATTCCGCTAGTGATCGATGCCATTTGACCGGATATTATCGGCAATACTGGGACTATGCCAGGAATGCAATGGGAATTGTGCATGATAAACGGCAATTCAGCGTCAATTCACCGCCAATAAAATGTCTTTCATCAGCGTGTAATCGGTTGAACACGGCAGTGTGAGTGGCACAATTGGGCGTACATCGTGAGTGCATCCTGAAAGCCGTGGCAACGTGCCGGGGTCACAAAGTGAATGCCGGCTTTTCACGGGAATATAACGGCAATATAGATCATCAGGAACCCAATTTCACGCCGTTTTGATCAGGAACCCTAACTCGGCACGGATCGCCATAATCGGCGCTATTACAGCTCCAGTGGAATGGGGGTCATAGTATTGAATTAATGGCAATGCTGAAACTTCATGGTTCAGCTTTTCCTTTGCTAACGAGTATGGATCCACACCTATTACGACGATTTTCTCCCACGTATCTCTTTCTGTCCTCCATACTTAATGATTCTACATAGTCTTTCTCCTTTTGCCTTTTCATGATTTTGATCACAAGTCAAATCCGACATCAAAACAGTTTAAAATTCGCGGGGCAGATAAACAATATTGTGTGTAAACAAGCACAGCTTGCCAACAAAGATGGAGTCACTAAGGAGGTCACATGACCAAAAAGCATGTCTGTGGGAACTATGTATACTATCTAGTTCTCCTCTGCTCCTAGTTCCTGCTTAACGTGCCTATTTGGACCACCTTGTGAGTACTGCCTAACCAACACTTACTCTGGCTTACTTTGGAAGCTTATAGAACCACCGTCATAGTCCGTACATTTTAACGTCCCTACTCTCACCTCCACCCTCCTACCTTTCCTTCTCTCTGTCTCTTAACACATTTTCCCTCTCTCCCCCTCCTTTGTCTTCAGCTATCAGTAACATAGTTTCCACTGGTATCCCGTTAGCTAACGGCACCAGAGGAGGTCGTTGTTAACCCAGGCTGCAACCGATCTCGTGTTATCAATGCACATATTTGATTTTGGCAAAGATTTTATCCCGGATGCTCTTTGACTGATCTTTGAGTGATTTTTGACCAGGATGTCCTTTAATGCTCACATTGCACACTGCCTTTTTCACGTCCACAAGATAACTAAAATTAGAACCATCCTGTCTCAGAGTGATGCTGAAAAACTAGTTCATGCAAATTTTTACTTTTAGGCTTGATTATTTTAATTCATTGCTATCTGGCTGTTCTAAAAGCTTCCTAAAATCCTTCAGTTGATCCAAAATCAAATCAAATCAAACTTTCCTTTTTGATAAAGCTTATAATTAGGGTTTAGTTATGTTGCAGTAGGTTTAGGCTGTTGGGGGGGCTTCTTATGATGTGCTGCTACGTGAGCCTGGTTCCGCCAGCGGTCTCTTCCTGTTTGAAGGGAGTTCGTCCTTTTACAGTCACCAATCGCTGCTCACAGGGGATGGTCTGTCGGGTCTTTACCTTACAGTGTGAAGTGCCTTGAGGTGACTTTAGTTGACCTTCACTACCTCTACTCCTTCATCTTCTACCTGCCTCACTCTCATTCACCTGCATGTATTCGCTTTTTGCTTGTACTGACTTTTATTCTTCTCTTCAGTTCACATTATGTTATATTACACACTCAGACTGCATAAACCATATCAAGCTCAAAGTGCAATTAAGGCAAAATTTCAGTGTATTAATTGGGATATGTGGTGGTTTTCAGTTTAAGAATAACACAGAAGTTTGTCTTTGAGTAAAAATGGATATCCATCCATTTTCTGCTCTTCATCCGGGTCTTGAGTCTCAGAGGCAGCAGTCTAAGCAGAGATGCCCCGACCGCCCTCTCCCCAACCAGCTCCACCTCTTCTGGCGGAAACGTCTGCGTCCGGAGCCTCCTTCTGGTCGGACACGTCCAAAATATCTCGCTGAGGAGGCGTGTGGGTGGCATCCTGCTCAGATGCTGAACCATCTCCTTTTTTAGCGTCTCTAGTGAGCCCTTTCTGAAAGACTGAGCTCCTGACCCTATTTCTCAGGGAGAGCCCAGGCTAGGAGGAAGCTTGTTTCCACTGCTCGTATCTGCAGTCTCATTCCTATAGTCACTACCCACAGCCTGTGACCATAGGTGAGGGCAGGAAGATGGATCAACCAATAAATCAAGGGTTTAGCTTTCACACTCAGCTCTCTCTTCACCACAGCAGACCAATACGGCATCTGCATCACTGCAGATGCCACACTAATCTGTCTGTCCGTCTCCTGCTCCACTCTCTGACTTTGGCACAGTTTGAAATGAAATTGAAAATTTGGACTGCTCTGTAGTTGTAGATTTGTGGGATAATGACGCAGAGATCTAACTTATATTTTCTATTCCAGCTACAGCAAGGAGGTCATAAAATGGAGAAATAGGAAAATAGGGAGAGAAACTGAGATTTTGTCACAGTTTTACAACCTTATATCTCACTATCATTTATCCAAATGATGAGAAAGCGAGAAAGTCTAATATACCCTCGGCCCCCGAACATAAAGACACTGACTCTACAGCAGCTGTTTATGCTCCAGCACTTCACATACAAACTCATCTGTCCTCCTACTTCTGATAAACCCAAAATGTTTTATCACCTTCTGTAAATACAGTTCACCACACGTCCCTCACACACACACACACGACTTGCAAATAGGCCAGCTCCTTCTTCTCCTCTGGGGTAAAAGTTTTAGTCATTTCTCCTGAACACTGCAGAGAGAAGTTTCATAAATCACTCATAAGCTGGGGAATGCTCCCCAGGAATACTTTATCCTCAGAAAGTGTGTGGCTCCAGCCTGAGGTGGAGCTTTTTAGTAAAGGTCATTTCAGGAGATACGAGAACACACCGAAACCTCCTCAAGACACGAGTGTGCTCCTCTTTATTCTGTCATTTTCTGCTGCTATTTGCATTTAACAATCATGCCTGGCAGGAATTAAAAATAATTCGTAGCGTGGATGAAAATTAAAAACTCCTTCCCTCATTTCTGCCTCTCTCTCAGCAGGGCTTCCATCCCAAAGCCTTTGAGCTTTCTGATGAAATTACCTGTGTAGGTCTGAGTTTGATCTTTAACCTCCAGGAAAGCGCCTATGTGGGCGTCTGGACTCCAGAAGTGGTAGTAAGGTGTAAACTTTTCTTCTTATGTAAACTTGGATTCTGCCATTTTGCCCTGTCTCTTGTATAGAGACCACTTCAAACACAGCTTTGAAATATTAACCCCACATCATTTGAAAGTAGTGATTATGAAGACGATGAACTCCTGAGGGCGGCTGTTGGTCTGACACTTTGTCACGGTTGGCTGCTGGGTGGAGGAAGGGCCGACCCAAATGCAGACTCACGAGGCAGACAGGATAAAAACAGAAAGCGAGCCGAATTTAATAAGGCTGATAAAGTACAAAAACACAAAAGTCTAAAATCCATGAACTTAAAAAGGCATGGAAACTATAAAGTTGAACCATGAAATCATAACTTAGGGAAACGCATCAGAAAGATGGCCAGGGCTGATCATGTGCTTGGTGAATACCTCAGGCAGCAGAAACCCAGGATAGAAGAGAAGCAAGAACAGGAACCATCATGGAAGGACAGACCCCCGCACGGCATGTACCACCAGCAGGTAGACGAAGTGCATAATGTCCAAAAGTCCTACCAATGGCTCGACAAAGCTGGATTGAAAGACAGCACAGAGGCGCTAATCATGGCGGCATGGCATCATGGCTGAGAGATGAACTAGAAAAGATGTGGAACGTGAAGGCAACGGTGGTCCCCGTGGTAATCGGAACACTCGGGACAGTGACCTCCAGACTGGGAGAGTGGCTCCAGCCGATTCCAGGAATGACATCTGAGATCTCTGTCGAAGAGCCCAGTCCTAGGGACAGCTAAGACACAGCGCAGAACCCTCAAGCTTCCTGGGGGGGGGAGCCTGCATTTGAGTTGGTAATCAATCAATCAATCAATCAATCAATCAATCAAGAAAATTTGTTGACAACCATCATTCTTTAATGCAGCCTGAACTCTCTTAGGACAGATTTCTGTCATTTTTTAAAATGGTCTTTAGGAATAGTTCTCCAGGTTTCTTGGAAGACTTTTAAAAGCTCTCTCTTTTTTTTTTTTTTTAGATGTTTGCTGCTTTTTCTTCCATTCTGTTGAGGTAAACTCACACAGAGGTTGATTCATTGCTCCATAAGCTGAAGTTGCCACTGATTTTTTTTTTCCAGGCTATTTGTGCAGTATGGCATAACTCAGCCTTTTCACATTTCTTTTGTCCTTTCCCTGTCTATTTTCCTACAAATTTTTAGGGGCTCATTGCACATCATGCAGAGATGCCAAATGTTCGGCTAATAGCTCTTTGGGAATCACCTTGTTGTTGCAAATTGAGCTTAAGAAATGGGAACAGACATTCAGGGTGTGTCTTGTGGTTTTTTTTGCGACAGGCTGCTAGTAACAAAGAGCCTAAAGATCCAATTTAAAACTAGTTTTCTACTAAGCTGTCGGTCATGTGTAGACCCAGCAATGGTTCACTCCTTGTGATATGAGTCTTTTTTATGCTTTTATTTATACAGCACCAATTCAAAACTAAAGCACCTCAAGGTGCTTTGCACTGTAAGGTAAAGACCCTACAGTATTAGAGAGAAAACCCCAACAACCAGCCCATCCCCTATGAGCAGCACTTGGTGACTGCAAGGAGGAAGAACTCCCTTATAACAGGAAGATACTTCCAACAGAACCAGGCTCAGGGAGGGGCAGCCACCGGCTGGGGGTGAGGGGAGTGAGACGACAACATTTAACGACATGCAGCAGTAACAAATACATGCATGGGGAGTGAAAAGAGGTGGGTGGAGAAGAAATGCCCAGCACATAATAAGAAGCCCCCCAGCAGCCTGAACCTGCTGCAGCATAACTAAGCCCTAACTATAAGCTTTATGAAAAAGGAAAGTTTGAAGCCTGATCTTAAAAGTAGAGAGGGTGTCTGTCTCCTGAATACAAACTGGGAGCTGGTTCCACAGGGGCCTGATAGCTGAAGGCTCTGCCTCCCATTCTACTTTTAAAAACTTTAGGAACCACAAGTAGGTCTGCGCTCTGAGAGAGAAGTGCTCTAATGGGAAAATATGGTACAATGAGGTCTTTAAGATAGGATGGGGCCTGATTGTTCAAGACTTCGTAAGTGAGTAGAAGGATTTTAAATTAAATTCTTGA
>VUQH01083137.1:0-28251 GCA_015106775.1 Etroplus canarensis
AGAAATTCCGTACAACTTCAGTTTATGGATGAGCCCCTGGTGCCAAAGCAACAAGCCTAGCCTCACCACGTTTGTCTAAATTCACTATTCAGGTGTTCTGTAATCAGGGAGAGAATATCCCCAGTAGATCGAGAGTGGCGGAAACCAAAATGGACATCAGTTAAGAGCGCATTCTCCTCTAGATAATTCATGAGCTGGCAGTTGATCAGGCATTCAAACACCTTGCTCATAGTGGGAAGAAGGCTAATGGGCTGATAGTTGGAGGGATCTGATTTTTCTCCAGAGCCTTTAAATACAGGGACAACAGAAGCCAGCTTCCAGTTAGAAGGAAAAACTGATTTTGAAAGGCAAAGATTGTACAGCTTGGATAGAATGGGTGAGAGTTCTGGTGAGCACATCTTCAGGACAACTGCTGGAATCCGGTCAGGTCCAGAAGGCATGATTTGCAAATCTCATAAACCTATAATCTATTCACAAAAGAACATAGAGGCCGTGTCAGATGTTGAGGCATTTTACTATATTGACAGGTCAGTAATGTGAGTGGGTATAAAAAGAGCACCACAGAAAGGCACAGTCTCAGCTATCTGTGAGAAATTGTGTCTATAAATTGCAGAAATTTCAGAATAATGATCCTCAGTGTGAAACTGCGAAGACTTTGAATATTCCATCAACTACAGTGCAGAATCAGAATTAGAAGAAGAATGCTTTATTAGTTCCTCTAAATGGGATTAGGAACACTTCCACAAATCATTGTAAACACAGTTCACCATGCCATCCACAAATGCAGGTTAAAGCTCTATAATGCAAAGAGACAGCCAAATGTGAACATGATCTAGAAACACCTCCGTATTCTGTGGACCAAAGCTAATTTACCATGGACTGAAGGAAAGTGGAAAATTGTTACGTGGTCAGATGAACTGAAATATGAAATTCTTTCTAGAAATCCTGGACGCTGCATCCTCTGGACTAAAGAGGTTCAAAACTCAGTTTAAAAGCCTGCATTTTGTATGGTATGGGGGTGCATTAGTGCCTATGGTACTGGCAACTTGCACATCTGGAAAGGCACTATCAACATCAGCATATTCTTCCTGACAGATGGCATCTTTTTAGGGAATGCCTTGCATATTTCAGCAAGTCAATGCTAAGCTGCATACTGCAGCTATACATAGTTCCCACATGACGTCACAATATACCTGTATTTCTTGAGTGGCCACCATTGCAGTAGGCAAGCTGTGGGCAGCTGTGCATTCAGGACACTTGAGGAAATGTCACCAACCCAACCATTAACAAACTGATTGTACACCTCCAGTGACTTGTAGGCCTGGAATTGCTCACTACGTGCCAACACAAGATAATGGTACATGTCATAGTATTGAATTGGTGGCAATGCTGAAACTTCATGATTCAGCTTTTCCTTTGCTAATGAGAATGGATCTACATTTATTACGCTGATTTTCTCATTGTATCTCTTTCTGTCCTCCATACTTAATGATTCTATATAGTCTTTCTCCTTTTGCCTTTTCGTGCTTTTGATCACAAGTCGAATCCGACATCAAAACAGTTTAAAATTCGCAGGGGAGACAAACAGCAGTGTATGTAAACAAGTACAGCTTGCCAACAAAGATGGCGTCATGACAAAAAAACGTGTCTGTGGGACCTATGTATTACAACAGCATGGCTTCATAACAGAACAGTCCAGACCCTTCACCAGTTGAGAACATTTGGCACATCAGGTAACACAAAATACATCAAAGAAGAGCCAGGACTGTTGAGCAATTGAAATCCTATATCAGACAAAAGTGGCACAAACTTCCTCCCTCAAAGGCCTAGAAGCTTCTCTCCTCAGTTCCCAGATGTTTAGGGACTGGTCTTAAAAGAATAGGAGATGCTACACAGCGGTAAACATGGCCCTGTCACAACTTCAAATTCAAGATGAGCTGGTATTTTTTTCATGAAATATAAAAATTTCTCACTTTCAACATTTTATATGTTTTTGTGTTATTTTGTGAAAAAAATTTGGTTAATGAGATTTGCAAATTATCGCATTGTGCTTTTATTTATATTTCAGTGTCTCAACCTTTTTGGAAATGGGATTGTATTAATCATTGTTAGTGCTGGAAAGGCACGGTACATCCTGACACGGTCAGCAGTCCATCACAGGGCCAATGTGGAGAGAGACATCCACACTCTTACATCCACACCTTTGGCCAATTTAGAATCTTCAGTTAACCCAGTAAGGATTTGGAAGAAACCCACTCAGGTACAGAGAGAACATTTAACTCCACACAGACAGGCCCCAGCCAACCAGGAGGTTCAAACCATGAATGTTCTAGCTGTAAGGAAACAGTGCATCACTGTGCGACTCCTACGCAATCAGAATGGTAAAAATATTGTAAATAACAAGACCAAAGTCCAGGCCAACTGGGTATCTCCCTTGGGACCACTAAAGACCCCAGTGTAACAACTGGTATGTGCTAATTTAATTAAAATGGAATGTGCAGTTACAGTATGCATCAATCAAGCAAACAATCAAGTGGCATTACGTCTTAAAGTCACTTTTGCTATATTATCTAATGTCTTGAACGGGTGTCAACATAGTGTCAAGGCTGTCATTACCGTAATTCTGTGCTTTCATTTTACACATTTCAAAACTGTTGTTTGATCAAATTATTATGCAGAAAATCTAGGCCCAAGTAGTAGCAAAGTGGTCATGTGGAGAGTAAGCGACATGAGGTTCAGAAGTACAACTGGACATTTGCACTCTTGGGTCCTAGCAGTCTGGCAATGGCATGAGTAAAGTTCTGCTTGCTTATCTGTTCCATAGACTACAATATTCTGCAGTGATGGACCAATATGTTTATTTTTTCATCACTCAGATGTTTTCAAATTTTACAGGTACATCTCAACAATTTAGAATATCATGAAAAAGTTTTAATATTTTTTGTCTCTCATTTCAGAAAGTGAAACCCAATTATTATATAGATTCATTACACAGAATGAAATCTTTCAAGCCTTTATTTCTTGAATTTTTGATGATCATGGCTTACAGATAATGAAATCCCAAAATTTAGTGTCTCAGAAAATTAGAATATTGTGAAAAACTCATGGTGTCACGCCCTAATCAGCTAATAACTTAAAAATACCTGCAAAGGTTTCCTGAGCCTTTAAATGGTCTCTTGGTCTGGTCATGGGGAAGACTGCTGATTTGACAGATGTCCAGAAGACAGTTATTGACACCCTCCACAAGGAGGGTAAGCCACAAAAGATCATCGCTAAAGAAGCTGGTTGTTCACAGAGTGCTGTATTCAAGCATAGTCATAGAAAGTTGAGTGAAAAGAAAAAGTGTGGTAGGAAAAGGTGCACCAGCAAAAGGGATAACCGCAGCCTTGAGTGGATTGTCAGGCAAAATCAAAATTCAAGAATTTGGGAGAGTTTCACAAGGAGTGGACTGAGGCTGGAGTCAGCGCATCAAGAGCCACTATGCACAGACGAATCCTAGACATGGGCTACAAATGTCGCATTCCTCGTGTCAAGCCACTCCGGAACCAGAGACAACGTCAGAAGCGTGTTACCTGGGCTGTGGAGAAAAAGATCTGGACTGTTGCTCAGTGGTCCAAAGTCCTTTTTGCAGATGAAAGTAAATTTTGCATTTCATTTGGAAATCAAGGTCCCAAAGTCTAGAGGAAGAGTGGAGAGGCACAGAATCCACATTGCTTGAAGTCCAGTGTGACGTTTCCACAGGCAGTAATGATTTGGGCTGCCATGTCATCTGCTACATGGTGTTGGTCCCCTATGTTTTCTGAAGTCCACAGTCAATGCAACCACCTACCAGGAAATTTTAGAGCACTTCATGCTCCCTTCTGCTGACAAGTGTTATGGAGATGCTGATTTCATTTTCCAGCAGGACTTGGCACCTGCCCACACTGCCACAGGTACCAAAGCTGGTTCAATAACCATGGTATTACTGTGCTTGATTGGCCAGCAAACTCACCTGACCTGAACGTATTGTCAAGAGGAAGATGAGCGACACCAGAACCAACAATGCAGATGACCTGAAGGTCGCTATCAAAGCAACCTGGGCTTCCATTACACCTGAGCAGTGCCACAGGCTGATTGCCTCCATGCCATGTCGCATTGATGCAACAATTTATGCAAAAGGAGGCCCAACCAATATTGAGTGCACAGAAATGAACATACTTTTCAGAAGCCTGACATTTTTGTTGAAAATATCATTTTTAAATTCATCTTATGTAATATTCAAATTTTCTGAGACGCTGAATTTTGAGTTTTCATTATCTGTAAGCCATAATCATCATCAATTTCAAGAAATAAAGGCTTGAAAGAGTTCACTCTATGTAATGAATCTATATAATATTTGGGTTTCACTTTCTGAAATGAGTGACAAGAAATATTAAACTTTTAATTTTAATTATTTTAATTTTTTGAGATGTACCTGTAATTATAATCATGATTTAATAATTTAAATAGACATATAGATAATTACTGAGGAGCCAGAAAGAAAAAGGAGGAGGAGGCCAGATTATATGCTTTTTTCTTAAAGTCTGAAAATCAAATAAGTTGTGAGCCACTTTTTTCAAGTTTAGAAGGGTTGCCTCAAGAAATTGTTGCCTGATCTTGTTTTGTATATTTCTTGTTGCTGTGCCTGAGATCCCAACTGCATTATATTTTGTATAATTTGAACTGCCACCTGGTGCCTGAATTTTGTGTTTTCCTTATAAAGACGGTGGCATGGTGCCTCACTGCAAGAAGGTTCCAGGTTCGAATCCACCAACCAGCTTGGGCCTTCTTGTGTGGAGTTTGGTTGTTCTTGCATGTTATTTATGCAATATTCCCCCTGGGATTAATAAAGTATGGTGATTCTAATACGGATTCCTATTCTCCATGTACCTGTGTGGGTACTCTGGCTTTCTTCCACAGTCCAAAGGGGTTAGTTTAATTCGCAACAGGTGTGAAAGTGAATGTGAATGGTTGTCCATCTGTGTTAGCCCTGGGATAGACTGTTGACCTTTCCAGGGTGTACCCTGCCTCTCCCTCTATGGCAACTGGGATAGGCTCCAACTTAAGAGACTTGATTTTCTCTGTCCCACATACTGACAATAAATTATGGGCTTTTCTAAAAACTCAATGTGATGGTAAGGTTTATAACATACTCAACATTATCATTACAAAATCTAAGACCTGCCCTTTCTATCTGTACTAGTTGGGGTCTTTAATGCTAAAATACACAATATGAAATGACACTTTAAATGATAGGCTAAGATAAATATAGTAATAACTAAACTCACAGGAAAGGTGAACAAGAGGAAGTACAAGTCCAGACAAGACAAAATAACTCAGACCATTGACAGCGTTTTGGACTGATGTTGGCCTCCCACATGACCACTAGAGGGCAGTATTATCCTTGCTATGAGCATTTTAAAAGACGAGGATGACAGAATAAATGACTGACAATTGTTGGCTTTCTTTTTGTAAATAATCCATTTTGTTTTCATTGATTCTGTGATTTTATGAAGGCTGAGCATAGCATTAAAAGATACATTTTATCTTGTAGCTGAAGATGAATTAAGATTAACTACCTAACCAGAAGTGTGATATTAAAAATATATGAATATTCAACTGATCTTGTTATTTGTGCAAGACATCATGACTTAATAACCTTTACTGACTGCTGATAGACAACAGAGAAAAGTGTACAGCAGCTGGCAGATTTTTTTTTGTAACATCAGCTAGATTTCCCTGGTTTAATGTTGACATGTGCAAACATGTCTGCATCTCAGCCTGTGTATGCAAAGTTCTGTCCCTCCCTAGTGAGATCTGTATCAAAAGCAGAGATCAGGAATTTCATTTTTCATAGGGATTTTAGAGACACTTGTGACTGAGATGAAAGATAGTTTTAAATTTCAGAAACAATAGCTATAATCCATCTTGAAGAGGTTCCTACTTCTTTTTTGCCTGTATCATTGTTCTATTCTAGTACTGCAAGTACAGACATGAAACAGGTGTAGTGCAGTCCTGTGAAAAGCTAGGCATGCCCCACGTTTCAGTGGCTTGTAGAACCATCTTTGGCAGAAATAACTTAAAGTAATTGTTTTCTGTCTGACTGTCAGGCTCTCACATCAGTGTGGCCATTCTTCTTTACAATGTTGCTTTAGTTCATTGAGGTTTGCAAGCATTCCTTTATGCACAACGCTCTGAAGGTCCTACTATAGCATTTCAATTAAGTTGAGGTCTGGACTTTGATTGGGTGATTAAAACACCATAATTCATTTCATTTTCAGTCATTCTTTTTTAGATTTGCTGGTGTACTTAACAGTTGTTGTGGTAAACTGTTTGTGCTGATATGCTGTGTCTGGTTTTCACCAAACTGGCACTGTACATTATGGTCAAACGTCTCCACTTTGGTTTCATCTGTCCAAAGTAGATTATTTCCAAAATCTCTTGGTTTGTTCTATGAGCATTGAATGGTATGACTTTTGAGTAAATTTACTGGGATATCTGCTCCCGGGAAGATTGTGGCATTATGTTAACACACACCTAAATGCTCCAGACCAGCATACTGCTAAAACTTCTGTCTTCATAGAGGTCGTGACTCTTGCTGATGGCCAGTTGATTAAATGCATTTGATTTGTGTACCTTTCTGCTCCTTACTCTCTTAATTCCTACAGAAGCAGTAAAGGTGTGTTTAATTTTTCACACCTGCAGGCTACATGGTCAATCACATCCTGTTCACCCTGCTGCCATTTGACAAGTTCAGCCCATCCAGTGCTGTATAGCACCAAACCTAAGACTGGGTTTCATTCTTCTGGTTGTGTACTGAACTCATCCTCCACACTTCAACATGACAATGGTTTTAATGACTAAATTACTCATTTATTCTTACTTTTTTCATTTGTTAGTAAAAGTTTAAATAGTTTTCTTGTACAACTTTATGTTAAAGGTTGCTAACTAAGTGATTTTGAGTAAGCCTTAATCTTTCTTATTCTATAATACATCTGAATTTCATTCATATTGAAGGTGCTGGTGGAAGATCATTTGGCACTGTAAAATTTATTCTTCAAACCAGTAAGGCTGGTCTTTATTATGGGAAAGGATAAAAGAATGAGTAATTACTACACTGCTCCCTCTTTTTCTTTTCCTCTTCTGTGTGGCAGTCATCGCCTTTGCCTGGCTTTATTTTGTACAAAAGAGGGTCAGCTTGATATTTGACACTTTAATAAGAAACCCAAAACAAACAATGGACTCTCGTACAGCGCCCTATACAAGCTCATATTCACACATATACAATATCAAATTGATATAATCGAACCCTTGCATGGTCCAGAATTTTGAATACATCTGCTCAAGTAGTTGACTGAAGTAACCGAAACGGTAATGAATTGACAGTCTGGTGTCATAACAGGGTGATCTAACCTAGTATCTCCCAGTGAGTTTTAAATTGTTTCCCCATGAATCTTTACCAATGCTACTGATGAAATATCACCAATTGTGTAAAACATTTCCTTATATTAAAGCTAAAACAAGCAGTATATTATTATGGGCGCAATTACTGCACTCTGGAGAAAATTAGAGGGTATAAAATATGTACACCAAGCATTTTAGCCAAAGAATGTATGCATTTGCACATGTTTACCACTAGATGGAGCGCCTCATCTGTCCGCATTGACCACAGCAGAAAAATGTAGTTTAACCTAAGCTGGTCAACTGTAGGTGTTTTGAGGTGTTTACGTCAAGTCTTATTTGAATATTACTAAATTTAAATGTTGCAATTATACTTTTTCTTAAAGACCCTCATGTCCAGCCTCTAAGAATCCGAGTTAAGGTAGGCTAAAATTGGATACTTCCAAAGATGGCCTCTGTTTCTTCTGTTTAGCAATTAACAGTCAGGTGAGCAGACAATTCATCTGTGATTTAGTAACTGGGAAAATTTATTATGCTCTGCTACTTTCTTTCTTTCTTTTTTTTCCCTAGTGTCTACATTGGTTTTCCAGCAAATTGTTAAATTGTTAACCAGACTGACCAAGCTACTTTTAGGAGTAAGTGAGAGTGTGAGTCTGAGTTCTGGGTTAAGGCCATCATCTGTGTACTTTATTATGAACATTAAAATATTTTACAACATATTCAGTTGACTCTTTTTAGCTTCAGCCATCAGCAAAGATAATATATTAATTCTAATATTATTGCTAATGGCCTAAATGGCTCTAGTCTTCTTTTTTTTCTGGAGAAACTATACTTAAGTTTTTAATTAAATAAAAATATCTTAAATTTTTGCACAGAACCCTACTTTATAAAAGTGTTGTTTTTTTATTGTGTAGCACAGCAATAATGATAAGAAAAAAACTATTATATGTAGAGGTACCTCACCCCAGAATGAGCCAGAACTATCATGCAGTGAGTAAACATGAGCAGAAGTTATATTTTAAATTGATGATATTGTTTGTAAGTACATTAACATTGCACCAAGGTAAGGTGAATAAATCAATAACAGTATATCTTGTCAGTCGCTGTGTGCTTGTCTCTGCTTAGACTTTGAAACAGGGCCCATTTAGAAAGCTGAAGTGTTTTGAATTAATGCAAATATTTGGCACTGTATAGGTTTTTGTGTGCTGGTGTACATGCAAGCAACAGAGCCGCTCAGGTTATTGATACCAGGAGAAATAAAACAGGGAACGTGTCCTTGTGTGAACTGGGTGTGAGCACACAAAATGCACAGTTATCAGATTCAGCTGTCACAGCCAGTTAAAGCCAAACATCACTAGGCTGTGACACAGCCTTTATAAACTGCACATGATGTCTCATGCAATGATTAGCCTGTATTTTACATATTTTCCATTGGATTATGCATTACTGAAAACTGGTTTGAAATGTTGATGCAATGTCACACTACTCTCTTCCTCTGTGGGTTCGTGTGAAATAAGAAGAAATTGCATTTAGAGTATGTTTGCTTCTACAGCTGTACAGTACAGTAAAGCTGTAACTATATTTGTCCTCCCTTCCTTCTCTCTCTTGCAAGGGGACAGGAGAATTGAGAGTTGGACAGCTGCCAAAAGAGGCCGGCCCACCATGCAGCTGAAACTTTTACAAGCCAAGCAGGAAGAGAAACGGAGAACGATCGAAGAAGAAAAGGAGGAAAAGAAAAAGTGAGACATCCGAGCTCCTTTCTCTCCCTCTCCCTGTTTTTCCTCTCTGTCTGTCTGTCTCACCTTTTTTTCCTTCTCACTCCTTGTTAAAGCCATACTGTATTTGCCCGCTTTCGTTGGCAGGGGGTAAATGTAGGGCTTGAGGACAGGGCGGGAGGGGAGTGGATGAAGGGGTGTGGGGGCTTTGAGTTCAGAGAGTTCAGCTGAGGAGAGAAATAAATTCATAAACAACAAAGGAGATGTGACGTCAGGTTTGAGGGGCTGTCCAACCTGCTGGCTGAATCCGAGCCTCCATGGAAGAACCGGATTGTTCACACCACGTGTGTGTGTGTGTGTGTGTGTACAGTATGATTGTGTGTGTCCATTGTCCTGCCTTTGAGAAAAGACTTGTGGAGCTCAAGCAGAGAAGCTGGACTACTGTGGTCTGTTTTATGTCCGCAGTAACCGCATTGTTTGAAGACTGAGAGAATCCTTCGAAATGTATGTGTTGGTATCTGTTTGGACACTTTGAGGACTTGGCTGTTATTATTACAGCAGCTGCAATGACGAATTAAGTGTTTCACTTGAAACTAGCTTTGCTTTTTGTCTATAACTGGCTGATGGTAAGCTTTAAAAGGAGAAGGTAATTGTTTAGAAACTAATGGTAGAAAGTATTCCTGTTTTTTAGAATTGCACCCAGTATTTTCAAAATGACATCAGCTCAGAGGTGAGCTCTGATTGGTTGGCTCAGCTTGGGATACCCGCTCAACCGCCAATGATTGGCCCACAGGCAGTCTACAGAGAAGGTCGGCCATTAATGAACAGATGGATTTATGTTTTCTCTCCTAATGATTGAGGTCATCTAGAGGTGACAGCTTGCTGATCCAAGATCTGCATTGGTGTTCAACTCTCATGCTCGGGTGAGAAAGCAAAGGAAAACCTGGGAATGATGCCAAAGTCTGGGAAAAAAGTATCCACCCTCCTTGCTCATTGATTCATTTTGCTGAACTCTCTCAAAGCCCTCCCTCTCACGAGGGCTGATATTATCCCCGATGGAGGGAGAGGATGAATTGAGGGGAGACGCAAAGAAAAACGGGCAGAACAGAGATGTCAAAAAAGACAGTAAGTCTGCCGGGAATCCTTTTTCTGCCGAGAACTTGAAAACAAAATGTCCAACAGTTTATAGTTGAAATCTCAAGCCAGTTTTGGCTTTTTGATCTATTGATTGTATGAACATGGTGAGGCGGAACAATATGGCAGAAGTGTCGGGATCTGCTTGTCTCTCTTGCCATCTGTCTGTTGCTGCAGGATAGTATAAGTGGGGTACGTGGCGAGAGGTGTGTTTTGCATATTAGATGATAAACATGTAAATTTTGGTAGTGCTGCTAGCTGATGTCCCACTGTTTTGTATCACTGTGTCAGCTTACGACAGTTGACATTTCTTCTCTTACTTTTTCTTGTCTTTCTGTGGCTCACCGTCTTAACTCTCTTTCTCGGACTCCTCCTCTTTCTCTTCCTCCTCTCGCTACAGTATGTCACTCCCTTCCTCTTTCTGTGTCTCTACACCCCCCTCCTCCCCTCCCTTTTCTCTCCTTCCCTCTTGGCAGCGGTGCCAAAGTGGGCTGGCAGACCGGAGCAAACACAGCACAGGGCAGAGCAGAGGGTGATCCAAAGGCTGGCAAATTGATTATGTGTATGTCTGTGTTTTTAACTTCCCTACATCAGTGTGGTTGCGTGTTTGACTCTGTTTTGGTAATGCGCAACTCACAGTACTGTGAGTCTGTTGCTGCTCTGTTTTTGAGCTCTTTTCGTTTTTGTTGAGCACAGTGTGTTTGATATTGCTGTTTGTGTGTTTTGTGTATTACAGGGCTGTGTGTGAGCAGACGTCCCTCTGTCACCTCGTGTACGGACAGACGCACTCACGCCAGTAGGAGGGGATTGTGGGAAGGGGGTGTAGCTCTCAGAGGGTGTGCTCTACTCCTCTCTTTTCCCTTCTTCCCGCCATCACGGCCCTCTTCTCCTTCAGTCCTCCGGCCCAGCCCGCTGCTCACATACAGGCTTCAGGTATTTTCCTTTTTTTATCCTGTGACACCTTTTCCCATCTTTTTACTGCCCCTTAATCTGTCTCCCCGAGTTCCTCTTGCCCTGTTCTCTGTCCTTCATCCTGGTCTTTCTCCAGTAAACGTTGTCTGTTGTCGGTTGCCACGCCGCACTCTCCTCAGCGCCATTTTGGCTCAATGGACATAACAGGAGAAACTTTTCTAGAGCTCAGAGTGACTCTGTGACTCCCCGCTGACCATCGTCTTTGCCCTGTTGTCTATATCTTTCTGTCTCACCCTCTTCCTCTCCCCTCTTTGCTGCAGGACAGAAGGCTCTGACAGGGTGGTCAACAGTCTTTTCTGTGCCTTTCCGTATTGAACAGGTGTCTCTTTGGAGACTGGCAGGAGGAAAGACAGGCCTTCTTGGTTACTTTTTGACCTCAGAGGGTCATGTGGTTTGAGAGGGGTTATTGCACTCAGATCAGTATAAGTTTGCCGCTGACCGATGTTGAAGAGACATTATGGGGCGAGTGAAGTGCATGTCAAGTCTCTTATCATACAGAGTGGTCATGATGGGTAATGTAAGGGCAATATTTTGTTTCTTATTCACTTCACACACTGTTTGCGCCTTTAGCCACTGTTATAACTTAGATATGTGGCAGTAGTTTCAGAGAAACGTGTTGGTGGAAATTTGTGTACAGTTTTATGTCGCAATCCAGAGGTGTGTCTGTTTGTCAAAAGGTAACTCCTGGAACACTGAGTCATCAGCTTCAGTATATATGACTTTTTACATTTCTGAGGAAAAATTTAGGCAGAAATAAAATAGAGCTTGTTCAAGCCAAAAGACAATACTGTAAAAAAAAGTCCTGATTGGTGGTTTTAAGTAGTTCCTTTTCATTTTAACAGTAAAAACAGATTTGGTTTTTCAATTTTTTTTTTTAACCAGTGGTGTGGTGTGCCAAGAAGAGGAAGAAATAAATATGAACCGTAGCATTTATGTCATTCATATTTTAGTAAGTGTTAAAAAACTGTAAAATATTAATATGAAACAGTAATTTTTATAACAGCTGCACGTCAGAGACCAGCATACTGTAGGACAAAAGCAAAATATAAATGTTGCACTCTGCATTTGAATTATACAAAGTAGAATATGTGTCTTAACCAAGAGCTGATGACATCATTCAGCCAAATTTAGGAGGGGAAATATAACTTTGAAATATCTGTATACTGTATGTATAATTAGGAACCTAACTGGCCAGCTTCATGCCAGTGCTGCATCTTAGACTAAATAAGTGTTGGTGTTAAGATGGCGCCTTCCTGCCACGTGTAAACAGTGAACATGATCAGACCTTTTCAACATACCCCTCACAATTAGCGGGTATGCTACTCCCAATTCCTCTGGATGAGTCCCTGTCGTTTCAAAATGCCTTCATATAAAGTAGCAAATGACCGTAATATTCATATAAACATGTTACCTAAAGATCTATTTGTACATATCAAAATTTGATACAAATGTAAGAAAAAATGTTAAGAGGAAAAAGGCTTGAAAAAATAAGAAGTCAAAAGTTACAGAGATAGAAAGAGAGGTAGGAGTGGGAGTGCTCTTTCCCCGCCCCTCTCTTATCCTCAGATGAACTTATCGTGTTGCCTCATAATGTTTCTGACTTTTTCTCCTAGAGGCAGTCAGGCTTACTTCCTTCATTCAGCCTCGACATAGTTGATTGGCTGATATCTTGGCTGACCGGCCGCGGTTTTGAGCAAAGCAACAGGAAGTTTCTCTTCTCATGCAGGAAGCTGCAGCTGTTTCGTCCTGACATACTCCACTTTGCACTTTTGCACGAATTGTTTTTGTATGCATGTGCACAAATATGCACACGCATGCACCCACTTTGAAAGGGCCTACCTTTGTAAGTGTTTGTGACTATATGCTGTATATGTGCGTGTGTGTACGGCCTACACTGCATGGCATTTGTAAATGCTGTAACATGTGGGCGTGTAGCGACAAGTGAGGCCAGGATTCTGAGCTATCAGAAACATTTGAAACCATGGTAACCACACATCTCATTAGCAGATTAGCAAAAGCATAGACAAATGGAAACTAGAAGAGAGGAACGAGATAGTAGATGGAGAGGAGAAAATAACCTTTCCTCTTGTATTTTCTTTATTCAGAGGTTTTAGAAATACACTGGTCATTTGGCTAATTGGAAGGATTATATATATATATATATATATATATATATATATATATATAAAAACTTTGCTAAACCAGTTTATATAAATTCTTAGAAATGCCTTGGTAATGTATGCATTTTAGCCTAAGTCTAAAAATTGGAAAGTGACTATGCGGCCTGCCACCATATTGTTTTTCCATAATGGCTTCATTTCTTTATGTGAATCTATGGTTCAGATTATTGGACAATGACAGTCGACACATTGGCTCCCTTATTATCCTGCCATATCAGGATCATATAATTTCCTCAAACACACTGTCCAACATGTTTACCTAGCTCTTACACCTGTCCATTCAACATTTGTCGGTTAAGCCGTCTACCTCGCAAAACATTGATTTGAAAGGACTAGAAGCCTTATTCAGAAAGCATTGATCTAATCAGGATCAGATAAACTGAGCTTCTTTAATACCCACCATAGAACTGTGCTCTGTTGCATATGGCAGCATATCTCTGCGTACA
This sequence comes from Etroplus canarensis, assembly GCA_015106775.1. Classification (NCBI taxonomy): domain Eukaryota; kingdom Metazoa; phylum Chordata; class Actinopteri; order Cichliformes; family Cichlidae; genus Etroplus; species Etroplus canarensis. Next base: position 13,867 of record VUQH01083137.1, read on the forward strand.
TGTGAGCATGAGCTCTCTGTGTTGTGCCTAGTTATTGAGGATATACAGAACATCAGAGCGGGTGCCACGCTAAGTGGGATGTAAGGGGTTCAGTGCTCCGATTCTTCATCCTTTAATGTAGGAATAAGGCATTCCTTAAATGGTGGGAGGATGAAAAAGCTTGTGTGATAAAGTCACCATAGCACTTTTCAGAAGATTACTAAGAATGGACATAAAGAAGACAAGACATTTTGAAACTAACTGGGAATTCTTCATCCTGCCATCTATTGTGGCATACTTCCTCCGTCAACTCCACCGCTCCTCCCCCTCTTTAACCACCAGTACCTCCTTACTCCCTTATTGAAATTCTGCCTGGCACACAGACACTGCCCATTCTTGGCACAAAGCTCAGAGAGAGAGAGAGAGTGGGAAAGAGAGAAACACACAAGATCCTGTACCAATCGTCTGGTGCCCCGTCCGTTGTGTCTGTGCCAAACATTCATTCTGTCTCGTGGACCAAGGGACCTGGCTGTCCAATAGGTATTTTCCTGCCTCTGCTTCCTGCGATAATCTACTCCAGTTTTGAGGACTTTTGTTGGCAAATGAGTGTGCTCTGTGTGTGTGTGTGTGTGTGTGTGTGTGTGTGTGTGTTTTGAGATTTGATAATTAATTTGTGTGTTTACGTCGTTTGCGTCAGGCAAGGAATCAATCGCCCAGTGCAGAACAAATTCAGAATCCTTCATCAGTGGAGGAGATGGAGCCAAGGCCGGTTTCTGTGATATGTTTCATCTTATTTTTGATGTGCATCTTTATTTGTTTAATGTCCAGTTGAAAATCATGGTAATAACAGTGTGGAAAAAACTAGACTGACGTTGAAAGTTGTAAAACCTATGTAATAGACACTGGTACGTCCGTTTAGCAGCCATTTTAATGGCATATGGTCTTTTTTATACATTGGTACATTCAGAGTGAAAGAAGACCTTTCCATTTTTTGATGTACCCTAAAAAAATTACACGCCTTTAGCATTAGTCTTTGCACTCGATATACAAAAGCAATGTACATCGAATGCAAAGTGTATATGGAATGAGTGTATATAAAAAAGTGTTATGATCAGTCAAGACTGATCATAACACTTTGCCTTCAATAATTTGCAAGTGATTATGTGTGTGTGTGTTTATTATCTGAAAAGTCCTTTCAATTTTATAGTTGTGGCAGAATTTTAAAAAATAACAAATATCTTGAGGTGCATATCTGAAACATTTTTGTACAGGTTTTATGGATACAGCCATTAAATTGTATAAAATCTCTCCTTAAAAAAAGACTACATTTAAAGTGCTATAACTGACACACAGGTTTTTGGAAACCCCAGAAGAAATGTATAACTCTTACCCAGAGAGAGATGACTCAGGCTGAAGCAGGAAATTGCCTCCAGAAAAACACATCCTGGTTGGTCACAACAGAGTTGTTATCAGAGGGCATGAGAGGACAAGGTCCATGTTTCTTGGCTAACGCAGCATGCTACTTATGTGAATTTACTAACATTTAGCTGTAATTTTTGTGTGACAGATGCACAGACGGACTGATAGGCAGATGGGATTAACTCAGAAGGCCAGATTTCTTTATTTTCGCATCTGTTCCTCAAGTTCCCCTCAGCTGCCCCACAGGCTAGAGCCACATTTATTTTTGAGCTGTTGACAAAATTATTTACTCCAGCCGAGCCATATATCACCTGTTTATGTGCCACAGAAATGTCCACAATCACAGACAACAATGCCCAAGAGAGTGCACATGACTGACTGAGTTTGGCCTCGGTGTTTCCAAAACAGTCGAGGGAACGGGACGCCAGTTTTGCGCAATTAACCCAGAAGCACAGAAGTCCCCACAAGCATGTAATGTGTAAATTTCTGTTTTCATGCTTAGATGTCTTGTTAAATCTTCATTAACTTGACCCATTTCCTGTAGTACACTGTGTCATATCACAATTAGTCTGTTCGCCTTGTCCTCCAAACCCAGCTTCAGTCAGGGGACGTTTCTTGGCGAACAAACACAGCTCATAGATCTGTCACTGGCATGGTGACAGAGTCAGGCATTATGCCAATGTACCCCCACCCCATTCTGTCTGTCTGCTCTTCTGTAATCAGACTAGCAGGGTCTACTGCATGCTAACTATAGGCTGGTCTGGATCAAGTCTCAGGGGTTGTGGCTGTATGCTAATTTATTCAGGCAGCGTACCTTCTAACCCCTTCTCTGTCAATTTGAGGCCCAGGTCTGGCATTTGTCTACCACTCATTAACCCTTCAGTTTCTGCCATGTTAACCTACTGGCCACAAATCTAACCTTTATTCCATGTTTAGCAATAGTTTAACGCTTAGTGGTTTGAGGCGAAGCAGCAACATTTATTTTGAAATTAATAAAACTTTAACAGACCAAAAACAGAACGTCTGCCTGTTTTGAGAGGGTGCTGCAGAAAAATTACACGAACAGGGATGTGTTGTATGTGATCATGCTTCTTCTCTGTGAAATGTCCAGCTGCCTGATAAGTAATGTTAGTTTCCCTCTCACTCTGTACTCGTGATAGTGTGTTGTCTGGCTCTTTTGGCATCATCTCAGTGCTTGGCACATGACTGATTCTCCATCACTCCCGAACAGCTGTGCTTTCTTCATCACAATATAGCAAGCTCATAAAAAACCTGAAAGGTAGACCTTATAGTGTTTTTAAGCAGACCTAAAATGGCCGATGTGCAAGACGCCATTTTGTGCTTCCTTGTTGTGTTTTGGGGGGCAGAATCCCAGCTTTGTATTCAATCAGAGGCAGCTGGTGGAAGCCATGTTTGCAGGCATCTGTGTGTGTACCTCCATCTGAGAAGCAGCAGCCAGCCTACACAGGGATAGCCCACTGGAATGAGCTCAGTTTTTGGCAAAAACGGAAAAGGATTCCTGGCACAGAATCGAGCAGCTTTTTTTTCTTTCGATCACATGCCAGAGTCTCAGGAAGCCAGTGAGTTGTTTGTTGGGCTTTCACACATTAGTGCTCTCACTTTCCGTCACCCGCTTACCGTTAAATAATTTGTCTGATTTATTTTAATGGAGAACATTTCTTAAAGACGTTCAGCTTTGCAACAAAAAAGCATGGTTAACTGTGAGGATTTGCAAATCTGGAAATTCTGCGAGAGTCTTCTTTTGTTTAGAAGTGATAAATATTTCTCCAAATCTTGGCAGCTGAAGACTCGGAACAGTTTCCGTTGTGATTTTTAACCATACTGCTTAAAAAAAAAATAAAGGAGCAGAGATTAAGACTGAAAATACTATTACACTCTTTGCACACCTTAGGAATTGAAAGTACAAGTACTAAAAATGTACTTTATCAGCTTAACGTATTTCAACGACAAGTTAAGATAAATAATCCTCCTTTTTTTCTTTTTCTTCTTGTGCCATTGCAGGAAAGTTACCTTTGCGGATCTTTGATGCTGAAGCAACGTGGATGCTGTCCTTGGGGCTGAGGTAGTAGATTGAATAGTTGTGGGGTTTTGCAACCTCTTTGTGAGATAACTATACAATCTACTGTCTTTCCCAAGGAGACAGCTGAATCAGCCACTCGCCGACTGGCCTCTCCAATCAAAAATATAAGCCTTTAGCAAACGTATTTTCTCCTAGAATCGCTAATACGTTCAGCATTCTTTAAAAGAGGAGCCTGTGGTGTGTTTGAATTGGGCTCTCACAGGGTGAGGTAGTAGGTTGTATAGTTTGGTGGGTGGGACTGCACCCTACTCAGGTGATAACTATACAGTCTATTGCCTTCCCTGAGGTGCTCACTGGACACTCTAGACACACTAGAATGTTCACATGATCAAGTATCACATTTACTGTTAGATGTAATAAAAGGAGTAGGAAGACACAGGACTTATATCATTAGTGTTTAATTGAATGAAAGTGTTGAATGGTGTACTTTCAAACATGTAAAAATTTTTAATAAAGGTACATTTGTCTTAAATAGATTGTCCAAAAATCAGTAAACTTGTAACTGTCACACACTGCAGGTCTGACTGTTATTGAGCAGCAGCTGTACAGTTTGTTAGTATATGCCACCCTCTAGTGGAGACTTTGGAAATTGCTCTGACCAGAATAAAGTTTGCACGCAAATTCTGGGGAAAGAAATGCCATAGGTGAATAAGTATGCAGAGTTCATTAGAATAGGCTTTGCAGATTAAAACTCAACTGGCTGCTTTCCTCAGTGTATGCACTTAGCTTTAATAAAGCCTTAAATGATTGAACACAGTAAGATTTGCTTCTAATAGTGGATAAAAACTTTTACAGTCACACGAACTCAACAACCACATGGTCTTCTAGTGGCCTTTTATTGGAGATTGTGCTTCCCTCTTGATCCATATGTGCATGTGACTGGCTTAGCTGCATGTTATCGATCTGCGAAGATACTTGTTCTGATGGCAACAGTTAAACCACACAAGGAAGTGCCTCCATATGTGACTGTAGGCCTGCTGGATCTTTGGGATGCGGTAGGCATAAATCACAGGGTTGACAGCTGAGTTGGCATGGGACAGGAGAATACCTGGAAAGTTTGAATTAGCAAGTGTCATATTTCACAATAACTGCTGGTACTAGGTCACATTCTCAAATATATAATGACCAACTGCAGGCTGTGTAAATACTGGAAAAAATCACCTGCCTGTATAGAGTGCTTCTTGTGTGACAGCTTGAGGACCCTGAAACAACAGCAAACAGTTCATTAAGTGGAGAGGAATCCAACAACCAGCGAATAAAATGAGAACCAAAGCTAGGGAGCAAGCCAGCCTCTTCTCCCTGAGCAGTGAGGCCTGGGCTTGAGGGCAGCTGTCCTTTAGGCGTCCCTTTAGACTCCAGAAGATTCTAGTGTAGAGAAGGGTCATGACCAGTAGGGGTGCCATGACACATCCCAAGAAATTGAAGTAGACCATGAAGGGGAGGGAGATAACTGAGAGGAAAGTGCATGGTTGAGCAATGGAAGATGTGTTAGTAGAATCAGATGGTAAGGAGGTGTAATTGTTCCAGCCAAACAGAGGTGTGAAGCCAAGTAGACATGAAAGTGTCCAGCACACAGACACAGCAACCCATGTGTTCTTCTGCGTGGCGAGGGCTTTGTATCTAAAAATGAGGGATTAAACAAAAAAAGGGACAAATTAAAAACATATCTATGCAGCTTTTACTTGTAAAGTATTCCAGACTTAAGCTCTCACCTGAGTGGTGTGTGCAACCTCAGGTATCGGTCCACAGCGATGGCTAGCAATGACAGCACAGATGCCTGTGTCAGCACAAGCACAACAGAGCTGAGAAGCAGGCACAGCTCAGGGGTCAGACTAACCCAGCCATCCAGTAGTACTGCAAGGGGCACAGCAGCCACACCGACAAGGAAGTCGGCCACCGCCAAGGACATGAGGAAGCAGAACATTGGTTCCCAAAGGGAATCCTGGATACCAACACACACAGCACACATCACCAACAAATTACCAAAGCAACATGCCACAGCAATCAGCACTTCTAGTACTGTGTAGGCCACCCAACTCCATTCAGCCATTACTGCAAATGGAGAGCAAGGAAATCAAAAGAGATTAGATTTGACAGAGCACTTGTCCTTGAAGGTAGCATATACTGTAGGTGCAATGAAATCCACAGCAGAGTAACATCCAACATAATCCTTAGTTTGTTGAGATGGTCTGCTTTTCCTTTTGGCTTCAAATGACTAAAAAAACATGAGCTGATGCTTTTTATATGCAAACATGCATGCGCTTATGTGTGCACACACAACAGGCATGCACTCTATGGAGACACCATCTGTAGTTCATCAGTAAGACAAAAGAATTTCCCCATGCTGAATAATGCAGATGGGCTTTGTCAATTTTTTCACACAATAGGTGTGTTTATTGTTGTGAGTGGTGAAAGGAAATTTTGAAATTGTATCTCTGTTACCTTTAAAAGTACTCAGTTATGAGTACAAGTCTAAAGTGACATGTATTAGCAGACTCAAAAGTCAAAGATCTCATGCAAAATGCCCCCACTGTAAATGCTATATAGCCAAAGGATTGTAATGTTATGTAAGGGTTGTATTCATTATGTAATGGAATTATTGCAGAAGCATTCAAATGTAAGCCTTGCTCTAGTGTTGCAGCTCAGCTAAAATTAAGATCTATTTACAGGTGGAGAGAATGATCTACAAGAATTCATCATCTTCTATAAAGTGATTTTGAAATGTAAAATTTTAAGTTGCAGGGTGATTCATACTGCAGAATAAATTTCAGGAAAGGGTAGATATTTTTCTGTCTAATGTGAGATGGAATAGAAGAATATGGTAGCATACAAACAGGTGCTTCAAAATCACACCTAATTACTGTAAATAATAATTTTTGGTATCACAAATATGACAAGAACAAGTTTGTGAGAGTTATCTAAATAAAATCTGCAAGTCTATCAAGAATGTGTGAGTTGAATGTGCTAAAATTTATGCTATTTATGCTATTTGGCTTTTACAAATAGTATACAGTACCAGTCAAAGTACTGGTACTGTATATACATATTGTATAATAACATTGTTCATTTTACTTGGAAAATTAATTTACTTCATTTTGGCAGGTTTATACAAAAAAGTGTTATTCAGCATGTCATAAATGTTCAGTGTGTGTGTATGTGCACTATTCTGTGTGTGTATGGGGACTTTTTAGATGTTACTGATTAACGGGTCTGTTTTTAGTGGCGGTTTTTCACTGCATGCTTACTTTGCATACAATTTTGGCTATGGGTACATGACCGTCTGCTGTTCTGGATCTGTGTTTGCTTCAGTTTAAAAGCACATCTGTGTTTATTTGGGTGGTATGCACTACACAGCCTATCTTTGCCTATCTTTGCCACTGTAGACAGAGAAAAAAAAAAAACATATAGTCAGTTGTTCTGAAAATATATTTAAATTTATTTTATCATAAAAAACACTTTTGACACAAACAGATCATGTTTACTAAAGCAAATTTTGTCAAGCGATGTATAAAATGATTGTATACTGTATCTGCTAAATATCTGCGATACAGAATCACACACAAAAGGAAAACTACTTTCATTTAAAGAAGAATTTAAGTTCTACTTATAAAGTAGATAATATGAGATAATCTTTTAGATTTACATGTCAAAAGCCAGCTGACCTCTCACACCTATCCTCTTCCTGAATTTTGCATCTTCATATCAATATAATTTATAGTTCGCCTCTCATACCGACTGCAATATGGTTCATTAACGACAATAAACCCTGGCCTACAGTGTATCCTTTTCTGGCTTTTCAAATACTCAGTATTCATTTGTCATTCAAAATGCCACAGAACTTAAATCATCAGAAAAGACATTCATGGGACACCCAAGTGATTTCACTCAACGTCCTTTGTGCTCATTCTGTCTCTATGCTTATGTACATTCTCCATCATGCTTTCTACACTGTATTAGAGTCCCCTTGTAGACCTTTTAGTGTCTTCTCATCAAACCGATAGGTGAGCTTCCTTTTCACTTTGTGAATCTCGCCAGTACGAGAGTAGTTCCTTAGTGCTCGTGCCATCTTCTGGTACGTCATGGTCTTGCGATTCCCCTTTCGCCGACCCCACAATTGTGCCAGGCTCTCCTTGTTTTGGGAGGAGAACTGAAAGGTGCCAGAGGAGGACTGGACCCACCATATGCAGCTCCGCATTGATGGTGTCTGAAGCATCTCAAAAAGGAACTGGAAGAGCCGCTCCTTCCTCTTTCCTGCTGTGGAAAAAAGGGATGTAAACAGAAATATGAGGTAACGTTGTCTCCTTTGTGTGTGTGTGTGTGAGCATTTTGTGTCCGAAACACTGAGGGAGAAGTTTGGTATTTGTAGACTGCTGAGAATTTCAGTTTTCAGGTCCACATTTGAAGATGTGTGTGTCTGTATGTACATGTCATTCTACCTGATAATGGTGCAAGAGGCAGGTATTCTCTGTCCTTCCTGCCCTCCCTGTCAGAAGATGGTGATGGTGAATCCTGGTACTGAGAGCTACTAGATTGGGAATCTGAGTCAACGTATGCGGATGCCTCACTGGAATAGGCTATATGTTCCTGCGGCAAACACAAAAAAAGTGTAACCAACAGAAATAAAACCTCAGCCTATGTTAGTCTAAATTCTACACCAGAAAGGTCAAGCCTGTCACAATGCAATGAAAAGATTTAAATAAAGTCTAAATTTACAAGAAAATTGAGATCCTTGAACTTACCCATTGGTTATCATGGGGAGTAGACCAGGCCGGAGGTGCAGCTTGCTCTCTGTATTCCTCATTGTGAGAGCCACAGTGCCACTCATAAGCATGCTGGCCTGACCAGCTATTCTCTATAGAGAAACAGATAGAGATATACAGTAACATTCCACACCCATACCTCTAGAATCGCTATCATTAACTTTTCATCATGGCCATTATCATCACACTAACCTATAATCCTGATGCCCTGGGGGGAGTGTATGTGTTGCCCCATGGAGGTCAGAGGTGATGCAGGTGTGTGTGCAGGCTGGACCTCCAGTGAATGCTCCTGTAGGTACTCCTCGATAACTTCCAGGTCGACCTCAGGGCAGGAGGAATGAGCCCCTCCACTCCAGGTCCCTCGGCCCCCACTCAGCTTGATCTCATAAACTGCCATCTGACTGACACATGGCAGGACATGAAGAACATCTGCATTTGTTCTATCTCTTGTTAGTGATAGCCAGAGGTGTTATCATTTCATGTTTTTTTCATGCACCCATCATTGTTTTGTTGTGGGTCACTGTTGTGCTATAAAGGCTCACAAAGCAAATAATTTTGCTATCCGAAGATCAGGGATGGAATCATCAATTTTAAATGAGCTTTGGTCTCTATAGATAAAAAAGAAAAGTACAGATCACTCTTGTAAAAAAAATCCAAAGTGACACACTAATAAAGGTTACTCGATCTGAGCTGTGTGTTGCAGGATTTGTGTTTTGGATAAGAGCCAAAGAACAACACTGTGACCATGTGTATTTTAGTTTGACTGGCAAATTTATGCAAGTGTTTGTGTTTTTACCAGCATAGATAGCATTCAGGTAACAGTGCCGTGTGGCTTACTTTCTGATAAATATTTACAAATAACCTTATACTCTCAGTCAACACACATCAGTAATACTCAACAGTAAACTGTCACTGAGGCATCTAGTCATATAGAGCTAAACAAACTTTTCTTTGACATGTCCAGAATGACCACTAAAAATACAGAAATTACCAAAAACTAAATAAATATCAGACTTACCGTCTCCATTTCTGTCAACATACCTAAAGGACAATCCGTAAAGAGAAAACACCCCTGTCAGCTGCAAGAATCAACGATCAAACATGAACAGAGAAGTGAAAGAAGCTGTCACACACAAACTTCTCCAACTTATCAGACAAATCACATGAAAGCAAAAAACAAAAAGTCAGAACTTGAATGAAAGAGCACAACAAAGGATTTCCTTACCTTGTTAGGTCAAAGCTGTACTCCTGTGCAGTACAGTGAAGTAGTATCCTCAGGCATTAAAAGGCAGAGGTGTGAGAATGGGAACGTTTACCTGCATGATGCTCCACCTGTCCGCCTCTCTTATAGTCTATGTACACATACCCTCCTTCCGCTCTCATTGGCCAGTTTGTGCTGTTAAAGTGGGAGTGGGAGTGGTTTCTCAGTGTAGCATAACTTTTAAATCAGTATTTAAAGAAGTGTTACTCTAAATTCACTTTTTCTCTCAGTGTTATCGCAAATGACAGGAACAAAAAAAAAACCATGAAGTTTGTCGTCATTTTTTTGCTTGGTGGATTATCTATTTCATACAAAAGCTTTAGTCTGTGTTTTATGCTTGCTAAATTTATTTCCTGGAATCAAAGCCTGTGGTGTGTCTGTGGTTTTTTATCACTTCATTTGCCACAGGGAGGCATCATGAAAGACAATGATGCAATTATATATTTTTGGCTTTAAATTTCTGTCGGGATCAAACATAAAAAACATGAAGCTCTCACATGGGTAGACTGAAAAATAGGGTGACGAGTGGATTTCTACCTATGTTTGTTGAAGAAAGATGTATGTAATATCTAAAACATATGTAAATTTTTTTTAAAGTACAAAGTAAATTGTTTTTTTAATGCTGGCTGAATGCTGGCCAAAATGCGATAACGTTATAATAACTCAGAGTAATGTTTTAATTGTTTATAACACATTATAATTGAATTCTAAGTTCATATAATAGTATTTAGGCGTTTGTATTGTGCCCTATTTTCAGAAAATATAACTCCCATTCAGGAGGCTCAGATTTCTTATAAAAAACTATTTACTGCACCAAAATGAGGAAGGCAAAAATACAGGTTGACACCATCTATTCTGAAAACAGGGCACAATCATATAGAAACAAGTGAGAGAAGAAAGAGAACGTCCATTAACAATGCAAGGTCTTTCTCCAGAACTTTGAATAATGGAACTCTGTAAGTCGTCAGTGTCCTCTGCCAGATGCTTACTCATTACACTGTTACACATACGTATGTAATCTGGTAAGTGACCCCTTGTGACCCTACCTAAGAAACATTTCCTTCAGAATATAATATTGTCTGTCTATGCACTTAGGCCCTTTAACCCTCCTGAAGCACAGGCAATCAAAAAATGCCTACCAGCACTGTCTGTCCAGAGCTGCCTTTAACACCAGTTCCCATCCCAATCCTGTTGCTTTGATCTAAGCAAAGAGGTCCTGATGCTGTGTTTTTCTCAGTTGTCCCTTCTTTCTTCTTCCCTTGTGGGTTCCAAGGTCAGGTCTGCCTATATACCAGCATTTAATTATAAATGCTTCAGAGGTAGAGTTAGAATTCTTGTAAAATACATCAGTAAACACTTAAAAGAACTATATCTGTTTAGGACACTATTACAGTGAGTTGCTGCTTAAAAAGGCAAAATCGTATTGAGAAGTAAAATGTTACAAGTTTCCAGCATCTGTTTTTATTTCTTCTGAACACACCAATGGATGAACAGCAGGCTTACTCATCCTCACCTCTGCTTGGTATACAGTGACCCTTATTGGCCCCACAGATAATTCAGTAATTTACTATGATAGAATTTAAGAGATTGTTTTCACTCAACTACACAGTTAAGAAAAAAAAAGTCGAAATCAAGTCAAAGTAAAATGTTAACCTTGACCCAAAATATAACTGTAACCAATAAATCATTCCAGGGAAGCAAACACAAGCATGCATTATATCACACCACAGGTTACGACCGCATGACATCATTTATACTTGGTGACCTGTTCCTTTTTTTGGTTGTTGTTGTTGTGTGTGTTTTCTTTTAGACGTAGATTCCAATATGCAATTGGCAGCACAACACATGTCGTTTCACAAGGTGTATATAGCTGAGGGATTTCCCCAAACCTTTTTTGGTCTATTTCAACAAACTTGTTAACCTCATACAGTCTGCTGTGTAGACAGAAGTACTAAAGGACAATCTAATGAACAATGGGTTAAAACAGTTAAAAAAGAAAAGACAGAAATCTACTGTCTCACATAAAGGGCAACCAGTCAACCAAGTTAAGAGTGAGCTGGAATCAGGCTCTGTCAGTGGTGTTATCTACTTTATTCATCTATCACTACTATAAGGCTCTTTTCAGATCAGAGAGTGTATTATTGTCAGTAAAACTAAAAACAGATGGCTCTGGCTTTCAGATTGCTGTTCACTGTTCATTTATGTGTGGGCTTACTCTGTTAGACTTGCATTTAATTCATGTGAAGTTCTTCAAACACTCCAGACACATGAAACTTTTTCTTAGTAGGGGTGAACAAGAGTGTCAGGGATTCTTTGTGTTAACCAAATGTTGGACTCATGACCCTGATGATCATTGTGTCCCTGCAATGCATGCTGGGACATATGTTTAAATGTTAACGATAAGCATTCAGTTCCAAAAAAAGCATAAAACGATACAGCAAAGAATGTTATCAAGTGCCACTGACTCAGGCACTTTTGGCATGATAAGCACTGTCATAATAAATCTAAATTCAGCATTAGTCCATTGCCTCTTTGGAAGAACGATTTATTGTACTGGATATTTACACACTGACTTATATACTTGGGCTATAATCCCAACATGATAAAAACTCAGACTGCATTTTCAGGAATCTTTACAGCTTGTCAGATTTTAGTGTACAAATTCATTATATTGAAGTATTACCATAGACACATGGACTGTACACGATTAGGGTACACAAAGATGATGGGTGGTGGATGGTCAATATGTCAAAATCTATCAACCATGACCTGGCTGGATGCCAGGGTTAATAAAATCTTTTTTTTTTTAAATTACAATGCACTTCCTAAGTGTGGTAGTCTCTTGAATATTACTGATAAATACTCATTCATTCATTCATCTTCTTCCACTTATCCAATTCAGGGGTGCAGGAGGTGCTGGAGCCTATCCCAGCTGTCATAGGAGGAAGGGTGGTGTACACCATGGACAGATCGCCAGTTTGTCGCAGAGCCAACTCAGAGAGACAGACAACCATTCATGCCCACATTCATACCTATGGTCAATTTAGAATTAACCTAGTTCCTTTGCATGCCTTTGGGAGGAAGTTGGAGCATCCAGAGAGAACATGCAAACTCCACACAGAAAGGCCTAAGCTAGCCGTCTGTTGTATTTGAACCCGGACCCTCTTGCTGTGAGGCAACTAACCATCGTGCCACCGTGCCACCGTCTGCCAAGGAAATCTCGATGCCTTTTTTATTATTTGCATATGTATACCATACGCATATGTATACCAGATATGCTCACCCAGTGTCATGTAGTGCACATGCACCAACCTGCGTGCAGCCTGTTGCAGACGCTCCATTATTTTGTTTTTTCTTTAATTTCTGTTTTTATTTTTAAAGATTTAGGTTGCCTTCTCAACAGTCTCGACACTCAACAATACTGGTTGGGAACGTTTTTGCCTTTCATCGCTGGTGGATTACTGTTTTGTCTTGTTTTTTTATAGCAGGGCATGGGGGTTTTGTATTTGGCCAAAGACAAATACAGGAGGAAGCTGAAGATGAATTTCCAGCAGAACAATATGAGAGAGGTCTGGAGTGGCATGAAGACAATTACTGGTTTGAGAACAAACAATAGCAGAGGAGTTGAAGGCACTGTGGACTAGGCCAGTTGTCTAAATCTGAGTCAAATCTGTTAAAGACTGCAGCTTGCGCAACTGCTAACACCTCAAACTCTCCTACTGTTGGCCTGAAACCATCAGCCACTCCCTTCCTCCCCCCACCTCCTCCTCACGGTCCCACAGCCTCCGCCCCCAACCCCTAGCTCATGGCACTTTTCACATCCTACATCCTAACTCCTCTACCCCTCTCCCACCTATTACCTTCACTACTGGCCAGATCTAGAGAAAGCTTATGAGACTCCAGTCAGGCAAGGATGCAGGTTCTGATGGTGTGAGCCCCAAGGTCCTCAAAGCTTGTGCCCCCCAGCTTTGTAGAATAATATATCAGATGTTTAAGATGAGCCTTGTTGTGCAAAAGGTCCCCATGTTGTGGAAGAGGATGTGCCTTGTGCTTGTACCAAAGACATAATACCCAAGTGGCCCTAAGGACTACAGACCTGTGGTACATACATCATATTTGGAGAGACTCATCTCGCACCAGCTTCGGCCCATGGTCAGTACCCTAATGGACCCCATCCAGTTTGCCTACCAGCCCCAACTTGGAGTTGAGGACACCATTATTTACCTGCTCAACCGCATCTACACCCACCTGGAGAAGCCACTGAGCACTCTGAGGGTCATGTCTTTTGACTTCTCCAGTGCATTTAACATCATCAGGCCAGCTCTACTGGGTGAGAAGCTGACAGCAATGCAGGTGGATGCCTCCCTTGTGGACTGGATAATTGACTACCTGACTGGAAGTCCACAATATGTGAGTCTGCAGCACAGTGTGCCGGACTGTTCTCTCTTCCTTTCTCTTCACCTCCTATACCACAGACATTAGCTACTACACCACCTTTAGAAGTTTTCTGATGACTCTGCACTAGTGAGGTGCAACAGAGAGGGTGATGATGGAGAGTACAGGACTTTAGTTTACAACTTTGTCATGTGGTGCGAACAGAACCATCTGCAGCCTAACATGACAAAGCCTAAAGAACTGGTTGTGGACATGAGATGAGGACAACAACACCAGTGTCACCTTTTTCCATCAATGAGGTCTGTGTAGAGATTGTGAAGGACTACAAATACCTTGGTGTTCATGCTGACAATATACTAGACTTCATTAAACACACAGAAGCCATCCACAAGAAGGGCCAGAGACGTCTCTTTTTTTGGGACAACTTAGAACCTTCAGCACCTTCCAGATGATGCTCAGGATGTTTTATG
>VUQH01083138.1:0-11833 GCA_015106775.1 Etroplus canarensis
GCAGGAAAATCCCAGTAGATCAGGAGTTTCTGAAATATTTGGACCAGCCCTTTTGGCACCAACAATTGTGCCACTTTCAAAGTCACTTAAATCACCTTCTTCCCCTTTCTGATACTCTGTTTGAGAACTTCAGCAGGTTGTCTTGGTTATTTCTACATGTCTAAATGCACTGACCTGCTGCCATGAAAATGGCTAATTAGATATTCGCATTAAAGAGCAGAACATGTGTGCCTAATGAAATGACAGATGAGCGTGCATCTATATCATCTGTATGTCTTCATACCCTTACCATTTAGTGACCAGTTTTTGTTGTTTTCACAGATGTTCTTCAAGTCTGATCAAATGATAAACTACTATTTTTTACCGATTTGTTCTTGTGTTTTTTGTGTGAAATGTTATGTAGCTACACAGGTCCAATGAAATAATGGCCGTACATCATACAGGTAGATGTCTTAAAGATTTATTTTAATTCTCAATCCATTTTGCTCTTCTCCAGATACTGTGAACACTAAAAAAACCATGAAAGGTTTGAAACAAATTTATAAAGTCTCTCATGTTAGTGTCCACAGATAAATAGGCTAGCACAACAGAAATGTGCTGAAATCAAATAAGGCGCCGAATATGAGTCCCATTGTCCACGTAAAGGCAATACAAACAACATTACAGACATAAGAACATAAAGAACAATACCTTATGCACCTCTTGGACCACATGCAAAATAAGGCTATTTTGGGGGTGTATGCCTTTCCTCTGCATTCATGTTAGTCCTGATCCCACAATGCCACAGTCATGCTCTTGCCTAAAGTCTGTTCATGTGACCCACTATATCAAGCAAACTTTACTTAAGGTCACAGTGTTTTTAACCAACCTTATTTTACAGTGGTATATTTTAGACCAACTTTTATCCCTGTTATCTTTTTAACACCTTATTTACACATTTTAATAAACTTTTTAAGACCATATAAACTCAAACAACCATTAATTTATGACAAAAATATACCAGACATCGTAATTTAACTGTCATTGAGTTACTTTCATGACACAGTACCATTGATGCCTCACCCTTGGGCCTTTCTATCAAGTTTAAACCAAGCTGTTTTTAACTGTGCTGCTGTTACCTGACATTCACAGTCTACCTCACCTGTGGTTTATCTCAACAGCCAAAGAAGTTACAGTAATTAATTTGTCATGTTTCACATTATTCAACTTTACAATCTGAATGTCTTTATAATATGTTGACATATAGCTTAATAAATGCAGACTGTTTTTTTCTCAAAGTAAATGCTCGGAACTGCCAGGAAAGAACAGAGGAATGCTGTGGCAAAGGTCCAGCTGGCTGATTTTGAGCTGAATTTTTGCATCCGAACTATACAGCTTTTACTGTAGGTTTCCCCTGATAACTCTCTTTTTGTAGCCAGGCACGCCAAACTTGATATCCCAACCTCTTCTCTGTATCAACCCATCCTTTCTTCCTTTATTATTCATTAGTCCCACAAAGGGGAAAATACAAGTTTTACAGTAGCAAAGTACCTTTGGCTGCTCCCTTGTATTCTCCCCAGGGGTCGCCACGGTGGATTAATTTGCATTGGTAATTTGGCAGAGATTTTACACCAGATGCCCTTCCTGATACAACCCTCCATGATGAGGAGGAATAATAATAATAATAATAATAATAATAATAATAATAATAATAATGATAATAATACTACAGGGGAAAAAATCTAAAGACCATATGCCATTGACAAAAGTTTTAACATTATTCATACTAATATTTGGTTTGACATTTATATTTACATAATATTTTACAAGTTTTAAACTGTGTCTGCCATCTACCATCATGGGAAATGTACAGTTGCTAGGAAATAACATGGACAAGCTACAGCGCTTGCCTGAAGTCAGAGGGAGTAATGGGAGCCTAGCTTAAAGTGTTTCACAGAGACATGGCTGCACCAGATGATCCCTGATGATAACTTGGCCATCAGTGGGTTTTCTATTGTTCGAGCTGACAGGGATTGTGATGCGAGCAATAAGAAAAAATTTGATGGATTGTCAGTTATGTTAACAGCTGGTGCAACCCCGCTCATTAACATCAAAGAGAGTATATGTAGCCCAGACATTGAACTGTGTAATGTTGGTCTTCAACTATATTATTTACCATGTGAGTTTCACACACCATCATAGTCACAGTGCATGTCCCTCCCTCTGCCAACCAAAATTCAGCATCCACCATCATCCACTCTGCAACACCCAGGTGCATTCATTGTTATTAAATATATTACACTTAACAAAACACTAACCACCTTCACCCTGTATGTGAGCTGTCCCACCAGAGGTGAGAGGACATTAGATCTGCTGTACACAAACATTAAGGATGCATACAAGTCCTCTGCCCTCCCCCTACTCAGTGGATTAGATCACACTCTGGTCAATCTCACCCCCTGCTATGTCCCTCTCATTAAGAGGGAGCCTGTGACCACAAGAACAGTGACAAGATGGTCAGAGGAGGCTTTGAGGACACTGCTGTGCTGTTTTGAGGTAACTGACTGGCAAGTTTTCTGTGAGCAGTAGGGAGAGGACATTGATGGGCTCACAGAATTAATCACAGACTATTAAACTTTTGCATTGATATCATAACCCCTTCAAAAACTGTCAAGTGTTACTGTACCCAACCAACAAACCTTGGGTTATAGAATAGAATAGAATAGAATAGGTGTCAAGCGAAAGGTCCCTGGTTCAATCCCAGATGGGAACACAAGCCCCTCTCACCATGGAGGATTGCGTCAGGAAGGGCATCCGGCATAAAAACCTCTGCCAAATTACCAATGTGGATTAATCCACTGTGGCGATCCCTTGAGGAGAATACAAGGGAGCAGCCGAAAGGCACACACACACACACACACACACACACACAGAATAGAATAGAATAGAATAACCTTTATTTTCATTGCAGGACACAAGTGTACAGTGCAAGTGCCCGATATAAACATTCTAAGAGAAAAACCACAGAAAAAAATAGTGTTTAAAAGAAAATCGCTTATAAAGAAACCTAAAATCTCACTATAAACATATGTACATTGCAGCATAAGATATAAATATGGATGTGAATGTAAGCATGTGTACATAGCAGCATTGTTATGGTGTAAAGCATTGACAGTGTAACAACACCAAGTCAGGTTGTGTCAGGCACAGTGTTGTTTCACCTGATTTAGAGGAGCCACTGCCCTGGGAAAGAATCTATTGTTTAATCTGTCTCTGGCATCTCTCAGCTGGGTTTCCATTCAGGTAAGGTCCTCTGGTGTCTGTGCAGAGTCCTGGATCTTTTGCTGAATCAGAACTTCCAGCCGTGCCCAGCACTGCTATAGGTGATCCACCTAGCTGTGTGGTAACGGAGGGCTTTGTAATGTCTGTCTGATGGCAGCAAAGGGCATCAAAGCACTCCTAAACAGGAAGAAGAGGGCCTTTAGTAATAGAACTAGAGAGGAGATGAGAACAATTCAGAGGGAACTGAAAAGATCGGAGTGGCCAAGGGCAATTACAGGGGGGAAGTTGAAGTGGAAACTCCAGCAGAAAAATATGAGCGAGGTCTGTAATGGCATGAAGACATAACTCATTTGAGACAGACACTGACAGAGGAGTTGAAGGCAGTATGGACTGGGCCAATGATTTAAATCAGTTCTTCAACAGATTTGACTCTGTAGCTGCTGCTCACTCATACAACCTTTCTGCTGCTGGTCTGCAACTAGTGATGGGCAGGTGAAGCCTCATTAAGCTTTGAGGCTTTCCTTCTAATTCTTCTTCTAAATCTTCTAAAAGATTCAAAGTTTTGAAGCTTCAGTCTAACTAAGAACAGGGACATCTGGTGGCCAAAGCCAAAGCAACCTCTCAAGCGCACGACTGAAGCACTGACACTGTTTCAATCCCATGTCAGCAATAAAAGTTCAGAAAAGACTGTGTGGTCATTTTAATCTGCTAATGTTAAATTAATTGATGATTAGAACATCATTACACATTCAAATGAATTATGTTTGTTTTTAAAAGACTCTTAGTTGTACTTCTGTTGCAGTAGTTCTTTTTTCAAAGGGGTAAGACATTTGTTTAAAAAAACTTAATATGTAGACAAACTGATCTACACTCTAAAAACACTTCAGATTAAACTAAAGAATAACTAAATGACAGAATATGAAAGGTAAAATGTTGATTCAAGTTAATTTAGAAAGCTTTATTTAAAAACTGGGACTAAAGGTCTCTACATACAGTAAGACCAGTGATCCTTCCTGCTGCAGCTTTGTGACTGATTCTGGTGTTTGGATGAACACAGAAACATCTTGGTTTAGTGTTTTTAAAGAAAACCTTTAAAGATAACATTTTATCCGTCGTTTGGGGACTTGTAGAGTTCATCAGGAATGTTTATTCACAGAAGCAAAGTGATAAGAGTTTTGTTCTTCACAGGATTTTATTCAGAAATAACATTTTCTCTACTGTGGCAGGCTTCAGTCTGCTCCTCATCTGGCTCACCAGCTCCCCAACTTTAGAAAAAAACTATAGATAATGTAATGTTTTGATGCTGCCCAGTATTTCAGGGGGTCCTCTGGTTTTGCCAAATGCTGCTCTCTCAAATACCTCTGAGACAGAAAGAAAGGCAAAGTGTGACTGAATAAAACAACTGAAGTTTCAGCAGTACTCAACATATAAAACCTCTGGATATCCTCCATCAAAACTACCAAAAATCACCAAACTCACCAACACTTATAATACTTTGTTTAGCGCCAAACACACAGCTGTCAAACCAAAGAAATGCTCTGAACCAATGAAACACTTCAAAACATTTTGAGCATGAAGTGAACCCATGGTGACATCCGAAGCTTCGAACGCCATTGGCCACGTGACCATGGTGTTTTGATACAAGCTCCGAATTAATGTTGTCGCTCTGCTTCAGGAAGAATGACACAAACTCCAAAGCCTTGGTATCATTTGCCCATCACTACCTGCAACCACCAGCACCTCCCTCCATCCCCCCACCTCTCTCTCATGGTCTCTCAGCCTCCTCCCCTGACTCCTAGGCTCATGATACTCTTCACACCCTACATTCTAACACCTCAACCTTCCCCCACATGTCATCTTCACTGTTGAACAGATCTGGAGACAGCTGATGAGACTCCACTCAGTGGTGTGCCAAAGATATCATGTCCCAGTGACCCTAAGGGCTACAGAACCATAGCTCTGGCATCGCACATCATGAAGACAGCCTTCTAATGGACCCCCACAAGTTCAACTACTGGCCCCAACTTGGAGCTGAGCATGCCATCATCAACCTGCTCAACTGCGTCTATACTTACCTGGACAAGCCACTGAGCAGAGTTAGAGTCATGTTTTTGGACTTCTCTAATGCATTCAGCACCATCAGGCAGGTACTACTGGGTGAAAAGCTGACAACAATACAGGTGGGTGCCTCCCTCGTAGCCAGGATTAATGGCTACTTGACTGGCAGATCACAGTATGAGCATCTGCAGCACTGTGTGTCAGCAACACTAAAGCCCCACAAGGGACCCTTCTCTCTCCTTTTCTCTTCACCCTCTACACCACAGACTTTAGCTAGAGAGCCAGAGACTTGCCACCTTCAGAAGGTTTCTGATGACTCTGCAATAGTGGGATGTATCAGATAAGAGTACAGGACTGTAATAAGCAACTTTGTCACGTGGTGCAAACAGAACCATCTGCAGTTTAACATGACAAAGACTAAAGAACTGGTTGTGGACATGAGAAGACAAAAACACCAGTGACTCCCATTTCCATCAGTGGGGTCTGTTTGGAGATAGTGAAGGACTACAAATACCTCTATGTTCACATTGACAATAAAATGGACTTCATTAAACACATAGGAGCCATCTACAAGCAGGACCAGAGCTTTGTCTATTTTCTGACCACTTAAGTTATTCATTATCTTCTGGATGATGCTCGTGATATTTTACAAGTCTGTGGTAGCCAGTGCAATCCTCTATGCTGTAGTGTGCTGAGCCAGCAGACTGAGAGTAGTGAACACCACCAGACTCAACAAACTGATTTGCAAGGCCAATAACATTTTGGGTGTGGAGCTTGACTCTTTGACAGTGGTGTCAGAATGGAGGATATATGTAAATATCAACTTTATCCACTGATTATTTTCATTTTGCTTTTACTGCAACACTAACAGCAATAATCACAGTAGTATTTGTAATATGTTTATTAGGAGCCACAACAAAAACTGGACAGCTTTAGTTCTGATGTTTTGGAGGGACAGATGGAAGTGGATTGGATGGAAATGGCTGTGGTGAACACATATTTCAAGAAGAGGGAGGAACATAGGGTAACCTATTAAGAGTGGAAGAAGGCGCACACAGGTGGACTATATCTTATACTTTTTTGCTTCACTAAACTTTTTTTGTGTTACAACCTTATTCCAAAACAGATAAAATTCATTCTTTCCCTCAAAATTCAACACACAACACCCCATAATAACAATGTGAAAAAAGTTTTTTTAAGTGTTTGCAAATGTATTAAAAATGAAAAATCAAGAAATCACATATATGTAAGTATTCACAGCCTTGAAGCTCAAAATTGAGCTTCAAGCTTCAATTGAGGTGCATCCTGTTTCCACTAATCATCCTTGAGACATTTCTACAGCTTAAGTGGAGTCCACCTGTGGTGAATTCAGTTGATTGGACATGATTTAGAAAGGCACACACCTGTCTACGTAAGGTCCCACAGTTGACAGTGCACGTCAGAGCACAAACCAAGCATGAAGTCAAAGGAATTGTCTGTAGACCTCTGAGACAGGATTGTCTTGAGACACAAATCTGGGGAAGGGTACAGAAAAATTTCTGCTGCTTTGAATTTCTTAGTGAGCACAAGAGGCCTCCATCATCCATAAATGGAAGAAGTTTGAAACCACCAGGACTCTTCATAGAGCTGGCTGGCCGTCTAAGCTGAGCAATCAGGGGAGAAGGGCCTGGGTCAGGGAGGTGACCAAGGACCTGATGGTCACTCTGTCAGAGCTCCAGCATTCCTCTGTGGAGAGAGAACCTTCCAGAAGGACAACCGTCTCTGCAGCAATCCACCAATCAGGCATGCTTGGTAGAGGGGCCAGATGGAAGCCACCCTTAGTAAAAGGCACATGGCAGTCTGGAGTTTGCCAATTCTGGACCCTAAGCATACAGCCAAGATAACAAAGGAGTGGCTTCAGGCCAACACTGTGAATGTCCTTGAGTGGCCCAGTCAGAGCCCAAACTTGAGTCCAATTGAACATCTCTGGAGCGATCCTAAAATGGCTGCGCACCAACACCGCCCATCCAACCTGATGGAGCTTGAGTGGTTCTGCAAAGAGGAATGGGCAAAACTGCCTGAAGATAAGTGTGCCAAGTTTGTGGCATCATACTCAAGAAGACTTGAGTCTGTAATTGCTGCCAAAGGTACATCAAAGTATAGAGCAATGACTGTGAATACTTATATATGTGATTTCTTGACTTTTCTTTTTTTTTCCCATTTCAAAACTGTCTTATTGTTTTATACAATACAGTAATAAGCTGTAGTGTCCATAAAGATGAAAATAGTTGATACATAGGATAAATTTGGAATGTATAATCCAGTAATGTTGCTATATTTGAAACGATATTAAAATACACTTTTCCTAAATGGGTAATATGAAGGGTGCATCTAGATAATCTCAAGACCTTACTGGAACTGTAAATATTTTACAATAAATCATAGATAACACATGTTCATACCATGTGGCTAAACATTTTTACTGAATTGGAGAAGCTTTTATATTTCCTATTAAGATAGAAGTTCAGAAAATTAAAACATAATGTGGTATAGTTAGCATCAACTGTACTGTGGTTGCCAACAGTTAATAAAAGGGGAGGTTTGTTAACACAACAGAGTTAGCTACAGTGTTAAATTGCTTTATTCTGGAAAACTGGAGTAGAAGAATTTTGAAAAAAGAAAGCAAGGCAAAAGAAGTCATGTTACTTTAGTAGTTACAAAAGAAAAAGTAAAAATAAGTAAACCCTGAACGTTCATGCAATCAAAGCCTCAGTCAGCCCCAAAGTTAAAGGTTAATACAGAACACTGGAGGACGTTCATTATGAAGTGTTTTCAGCTCTGTTACTTTTTGTATAATAGATTCAAAGTAACAGACAACAAATAAACCTCCCAGAAAACAGGGCACAAGTGAATACAGCTGTAGTAAAGTAATTTCACCTCCTTAACCTTAAGTAATGGAAAGTTTAATGATGCCTATTTTAGTGCGGTTTATGTAACAACATAAAACTGAGCTTACAAAATAAATGATTTTTTTCACAAATTCTTACAGTTGTTCAACCCCGAAGTAACTGTTAAACATTAATATCTTATATAGGTTCAGTTTTTCACTTCATTTTTTGATTTTTGGTACATTCCTTATTTGCAAATGCTTCTAGAGCAGGGTCACCCAACACGTCGATGGCGATCTACCGGTCCATCGCAAAGGTAGCGTGGCTTGATCGCACGGCATTAAAAAAACAGACGTCAGCAATCATCCATTCTCACTATTATATTTGTCACTTGACTAACATACAGGGCAGCCAGTCTGAAGTCTGATCTTTTCCAACACACGGGTCACCACGCCAGCTGCTGTAAATCTCTAGCAAGCTAACGAGTTGCCTAGTTGGCCTCCAATTTAGTTCTACTAAACTTGAGAAAAGGTATAAAATAAGAGAGGGAGATGAAGCAAGTAAGAAGCCAGAAACCTACCACCTCCGTACAGAATGGGAGGACCTTTTTTGTTTTTTACAGTGTCATATTTGAAGTGCGTTTGCCTCATCTGCTTTCACACTTTTCATCGTGTTTCAAGTATGCTTGAGGCTGGCTATCAGCAGCTACTGTCCTGTGCAAGGTACACCAACATACAGTATATTGCACATATAAAGAATATTCAATATATTTACAAATAACTATGTTTTGCATTTTTATAGTAGGTAGATAATTTTGACTAGGTCATTTTATAAGTAGCTCACAAGCTGAAAAAGTGTGGGCTGCTTTGTTCTAGATCATTAATGTCCGTTAGTTTCTGGACAGCCACTGAGTTCTTCAAATATTACAAAGTATTTTTCATGGGATTACAGTCTGGGACTTTGATGGCCATTTATAGGCAATCCAGAAACAATTTCTGAAGCGAGTGTCAGTCCACTTGGATATATGACTGCCGTTCTACAAAGTTCACTGATTGCCTCTCTTCAACCAGCAGACCCTATTGCCTCTGTAGGTGTGGAAATTTTCACTTTGCAGCCGCCGTGCACATTTTGTAACTGAACCGTTCTGCTGCAGCCGTTAATGTTAACAATAGTGGCAACAGTTTCTAAAGGGAGAGGAGATCATTACTCACTCTTGGTCTGAGTTTTCCTGCAGTGGCTGGGGATTGCAAGTGGTGACCTTTTTCGTTACAAGCCCATTGGACCCTTAAATGAAAATGAAAGCTGCCCTCAGCCAATTGGTTACAACATCAATTTTGATGTCACATATTTCACCGGTCCTACCTTGCCTACCACTTCAGCAGAGTGGAAACGCTAATTGGACTTCATGATGAAATATCTGGAGAAGAGACTTGCACAGTCGTCCAATGTACTTGCCCCAGAGCGGTCGACACTTTTGAATCCTCAGTCACATCCAATCTCTGGGCTCACCATTTGGGTGTATCATCATCCACACAGCTTTCCACCTCAGTTCTCTCAACTATTCTCCCATCAATATCTCACTCTTCTCTGTATTGTTAGATCAAACGCTGCCCAGTGGGCGTATTTCACTACAACCTTGAAGTGTAATCAAGGGCTTACTTTGGTCTGCTGCATCACAGCTAAAGACATTACATAAGCTACTCAACATCATGTTTTATTCAGTCTTGTTTCAGCATTTGAATAATAATGTTGAGCTGAGAGAAAAATAGTTTGTGTGTGAACATTTCAAAGAAAGGTGCATAAACCATACTGATACAAATGAGCTGTGTACCAACAAGGGTCATTAACCTCATCTCGCTTTTAGTCCACATACTATATGAACAAACTCGAATACACACACACACACACACACACACACACAGGCACAGGCTTGGTGTAATGGGCTCTGCGGTGAGCAGCTCTGATAGTGATGAATGAGAGCATTAACAGTGTCTAATTAGCAGCTAGCCACAATAATATGCTGTGTTCATAGGAGTGAAACAAAGATGGTGTGCTCATGAAGGCCAAATACTCCGGCCATTAATGTTCTCCTCTTTTTATTTATGTTGTTTATGTTTTACAATCTGGTAATGGGAGCAACATATCTCATTAGGTCTTAATAAGGTTACTACAAATGGGTTTGTTACTTTTTAACATTATATATTTTAAAATTAATTTTGATGCTAAAGTATTTACCTTTCAAGTGTAGTTATTTTTGAAGTTTTTAGATGAATCAGGTTTGATACTTTATTTTCCCTTGAGGGATCAAAATACATGGCTACATAACTAAGTTTATTGTGGCACGTCTACGACTAACTCTTACACTACATGGACAAAAACACCAGGCCACCTACAGATTACACTTACAGAAGCTATCATGACATCTTGTCCTAAATCCATAGCCTTTCATATGAAGCTGGTACCCCCTTTTGCAGCTATGACAGCTTCCACTCTTTTGGGAAAGCTTTCTACAATATTTTGGAGCATGTTGTGTGTTTTCCCGTTCATTCAGAAGAGCATTTACGATGCTAATGTTACATGAGAGGGTCTGGCTTGCATTTTCTATCCTTGTCCATTCCAGAGGTTTCAGATGAGGTTGAGGTCAGGGCTGTGTGGGGACCAGAACAGTTCCTCAACACCAAACTCATCCAGCCACACCGTCATGGACCTTGCTTTGAGCACTGGGGCACAGCAAAGCTGGAAAACAAAAGGGCTTTTCCAAAACCGTTCCCACAAAGTTGGAAGAATTGTCCCAAATGTCTTGTGAAACTGAAGCACCATTCCTTCCTTTCACTGGAACTAAGGGACCCAAGCCAACTCCAGAAAAACAGTCCCATAGAACTATCCCTCCACCACCAGACTTTATAGTTGGCACAGCACAGTCAGCTAGGTAAAGTTCTCCTGGCAGTCACCAAACGGGCAATGAAATACCATGCCATGAAGCTCCTGGTGTGCAGATGTTAATGCCAGATGAGGCTGGGAACTCTGCAGTTATTGAATCAGCAGAGCGTTGGTGACTCATGCATTTTGCACCTCAGCACTCGGCAGCCAAGCTCCTTAACTTTATGTGGTGTGACACTTCATGGCTGAATTGCTGTGGTTCCTAAATGCTTCCACTTTGTCATAATGCCTCTCACAGTTGATCAGTTGGTAGGGAAGACATTGGTGGAAGACATCCTATTACAGTACCATGCTTGAAATCAGGAATAATAATTTCCTGGGCCAAGATGGCAGCACGACAGTAGCACGCAGCCACTCCGAAACCAAGGCGGTGCTTGTACCCCTGTGATTGTGCATGTTTTGACCCAGTTTTGACCTGGTATTCGGGCGTTCGGGTGTTGTGGATGCCGGGATGGTGGTGTTTGTGTTCGAAAGTTGGAGATTCGAGGATGACCAGACGCCGTCGTAGCTCTGTCCACAGACTGTGCTAACTGGCGATCCGGCGGTGTTGTTTTTCATGACCTGCCGGGCAGCGTCCGGGAAACCAAAGTTTTTGGGTTCCGGGGGGAGTATTGTTGCAGGGCTGATGCTGCAGCTGGGTGGTTTCTTGGGGCTCCGATCTCAGCTTGCTGTGTGGACCGGGCTTTCAGTCCTCGGCGTTGCCTGAT
>VUQH01083139.1:0-21480 GCA_015106775.1 Etroplus canarensis
TTAACCCCATTGAGAATCTTTGGGATGTGCTGGAGAAGGCTTTGCGCAGCGGTCAGACTCTACCATCATCAGTGCAAGATCTTGGTGAAAAATTAATGCAACACTGGATGGAAATAAATCTTGTGACACTGCAGAAGCTTATCAAAACAATGCCACAGCGAATGTGTGCCGTAATCAAAGCTAAAGGCGGTCCAACGAAATGAGTGTGTGATCTTTTTTTTTTGGTGGCGACTTTTTCTTTGGCCGGGCAGTGTATTGCAGTCCTATGGAATATGGCTACAATTCACCAAGGAGTGCAACAGGGGGCGCTCATGAGATTATCCCAGTGAATAGAAGTAAATGCTTATATTTAAAAATGCCTACATTTTCTTTCAGTTTTCACAAATTATTGATACGATGTCTGAAGTTAAATAAAATGCCACTGAAGTCCTTCAGTTTTTCTTACAGTGAAGCCTATTAAACTTAGCATTCTGCTAATGTTGACGCCAATTGGTCACCCAGCAAACATTTTGACATTGAATAACCATCGCCTGTTGGGTTTTGTGCCGTCGTCTAGTCATGGTTGAAAAATAGTTCCAAAATGAAGATGAACTGATGTCACAGACGTCCCCTCCATTGCAAATGGACGTAGCGGTTCAACTTTAACTTGTCAGACTATTGAGCAAGGACGGTTTTCTACTTTCTGTGTATCAATTAGAATAAAGCCAAATAAAACACTTGATAGAACAAGCAGCAGGAAAAGGCACCATTCCTTATGGGTAGTTCGAACTTGTGACAGTCACAGCATCCTTGGGGTTGTAACGCTGACATCGGGCACAGATTCCAAAAGTCCAATGTGTCAAGTTGACCATGCAACAAATGACAGTATTTAGATGTGCACAACCATGAACTGCTTCAAATTATTTTGTTTTAAAACTGGATATGGTAGGTATAGTCTGTATGTGGAAAACCATTGTGTGGACATCTGTTTATCAGAATACTTTATTAATCCCATGGGGGAAATTGCTTACTAGCACGCACTAACCAGAATCATCTTTAACAGAAAAACAAAACAGAGAAAATACATTTAATTCCTTTATTGCAATAATCTGATCTAAATTTCTCATTTTGTAAGATACGGTCTGACCCGACTTATATTTTGTCTACAGTCCAGTTTGTGTAGAGGAGTCGTACCATGACCAGTTTTGACCTGGGAGAAACCATGTTTGCTCTGGCAGTTATGGTTCTCACAAAATGAAACTGTCCTTTAATGGAACCAGTTTTTGAACGGTAACTCAAGTAGCAATCAAAACAGAAACTTCTGTGTATAAGAAGCAGCTGGCTGTACTGGTTAAAGGTGACACTACAAGTTCTCTACTGCTCAAATTCAAAATGGCTGTAAAGTAACTAATGCCAACAGAAATGTATTTAACCTAATCAAAAAGTCTTAAAATGGAACTGTATTGTTTTTCATCAAAGGCATTGCATATCAATTCAAAATGTTCAAAAGAAAAATGTTTACCATATAAAATGCATAATTTTGTTCTACAGCTCCATAGAGCCCCATTCTTTCTAGACTCCCATAAGCCCCCAATGAAAAATGTAGTCAAAGGGGTGGGAGTTTTTGAGCGTTCAGAAATTCTTTAGGAGGGTAGAATAATTTTTCCAGAAATTAAATTAGACTCTGGGCGTTGGGGTAGAAACACACAAGTTTTCCCAAAAGTTGGCAGTTAATGGTATCATTAATAATGGATCAAATGATTGTGCAACATGAAACCACAGGTATCACCTACCTCAATAGAATTAAATAACCACAGCTCATGGGAATGTAGATTGACCAGTAAATCAAGAGCTTTGTTTTCACGCTCAGCCATCTCTTCACCAGAACAACCGGTAAAAGTTTCCTGTGCCAGTATCCAACTACTTGTGAACAAGACCCCAAGAACTGAACTCCTCCACAGAGCTCGGGATACAACTCATTCCCAGCATGGAGTGTGCACCACAGCCTAGTTTATGCTTTCCATAGCCGTTTTCACGAATGGCGGCATGCACCAAAAATGACACCACAGCCCCATAAGCATTTGTATTGGCATCCGAGGCGCTCGGTACTCACTGCAGTCTCATCTCTCTGCGTGCGACAGGTTACAAAAAAAAAATCAAGAGATGCATACTCCATTGTTTGCGAGGGTGAGAATGGCACAAACTAGGTCTTAGACTTGAAGGTGCCAATTCCCAAACCTGCCCTTACACAATAGACTGAATACTCCCCCAGGGAGCTTTCAGGGTTGTTGCTTGATCAAGCCAACAGGACCAAATTATCCACACAATGCAAAAACACAAGCTTGACACCACTGAAGTGTACACCCACTGCCCCTTGGCTGTGCCTAGAAGAGTTCTAAGAAGTTCTGAAAAAAAAATATGAGGGAGGGGGGCACATCTCTCCACCATCCAAAATGACACCCATACCAAGATGATAAACTGTAACAGTTTTTCAGTTTGATTTGTGCAAAAGGTAAAGATGGATGGACTTATCTTCTACCATTGTTAGCCATATGCACCATAATTGTCTCATTTCTGTTCAGTTGTCAACTCCAAACTTCAGCTTATATACGTACAGTACTGGTCTTGAGCCATACCTAATTTCTTTATATGTTGCTAGAAAAATTGGAAACAGGTGCAGTGATTTATTGAATGTTCACACACAAATGTAAACACAGTACATAAGGCAAAAACAGTTTGTACAATTCTAAAGAGCTTGAATATCACTATTTAGCATGACCACCTTTATTCTTCAATAGCTGGCTCCCTGGAAGCAAAATATGAAGAAATGAGGGGTGGCTCGAGACTTGTACTGTAGAAGGAAGTGCTAACCACTGATCCAACAGGTGCTCTTAGGTGGGGCAGGTAGGAAAAACAAAATAATCCAGGAGTTTTCAAGCTATAGGTAAAAATTCTAGGTTTTCATCTGGGTCTGATGTAACATCTACAAGTTTTACTCAAAAATTTAATTTGAAATTCTCCTGCAGAGTTTGATTAAACAAAAATCGCAAGCCCTTGTTTATCCATCTAGCCCTCTTTCTGCAGTTACTGCTCTTCTGCTTGTGTTCAAACTTGTGCTGACCATGCATGAGAAGGGTCTCCCTGTGTTTGAGGAGTCCCATCACTGATTAGTAGGTCACTCCAAAGACCAACAGCCAGGACCGCAAGCCTCTTTGTGCCCGATCACGGCCAGAGAATCGCTCTTTGTGTGAGTGAGGGGGAGCTTGAAAGAGAGAAAAAGAGAGTCTGACGTCAAAACCAGCTTTGGTGAGGAGTGGAACCCCAGAATGGGACACACGGCTGGAAAGTTTCAGAAGGCGTAACAAAGTAAAAGAAAACTGAGCTGCTCTGCAAGTTATGTACAGACAATTTTAATATACATTTATGTAACAAAATACAGTTTATTTACTTGTTTTGAAAAAAGACAACAGGAAAGCGGGTGGAAAGTGTGGCAGGAAACCAAGAGAACAGCACTGAGTGGGATTTCACAGAGAGAGAGGAATCCTGCTCCGGGCAAACACACACCAACCGCTGACTCGCTCATAAAGACAATCTTGTTAAAAAGAGAACTTTGAGAAGGTTGGGCTGTGTGTGTGGATACAGACACACACACACACGCACACACACACACACACTCACTCCACTTAGCTTGAGTCATTATCAGCTTGCGTTTCATCCAGTAAGCCATCCAAGTGTCCAGATGGTCAGAAAAGCTGCTTCAATGCTCTCCCTCTTTCTCCCTCCCTGCTACACACACTCCTTTGGAGGAGGAAAAAAAAATAAAAGGTTACGCCAGTGAACGACTGAAGCCAAACAGGGGAGGGATGCAGATTGGATGTCAGGTGGATTTAACGGCAAGAGGAGCAGCCAGAGACTAGAAAGCTGAATTTGGATCAGCTGCTGCTCTTGCTCTGTCTCCTCCTATTTTCTGCTCTGATGATATAGATTGTTTTGGGTTTTTTTTTTTTTTTTAAAAAAAGGGACAAAATTCAAGCGCTACCCATCTCCATTATTGCGAGGGGCAATGAGTGCCAGCAGGCTGACTGCCCAAAGTTCGCTCCGCCTGTTTAATCTGCACTGAAACGGTGTGCTTACTGGAGAATCTCCTCCAGAGAGGAGTAAAAATGCGCAGCGTTACCGTCTCTGCTCGTCCCTGCTCCTTTACAGGCTCCCGGTTCTTTAAGCAGGACCTGGGACGGGTTGGAGCGGGTTAATGGTCAGAGCTGAGGAGACTGGAGGCTTTGTGCTGCAGGTATTATCTGCAGTGGGAACAGAAGAGCTGTTATGTTTCCCCCTCAGTAGCCGTACTTGTCGTTTAGGTGTGTGCGTCCATCTCCAGTCTGACCTGCAAGTGAAGAAAAGACAGGAATAAACACAAAAGGTGCCTCCACCTACAAATTATAAAAGAAATTGGCCAGCAGAAGTGGCTTGCATGTTTGCATTCCTCATCACCAGCCAAATCACAGCTCTGTGCATTTAAATCTGATGCTGAATAAAAGCTAAGCCTGGCAGCCATTTATGGAATTCAAGCTTATCTTATCACTTAAATGCGACTTTGATCTGCATTCCCCTGTGCACAAAAACAATTTCGCTGCCATTTCTGCCACACAAATGTACCATGAAAGCCTGTTTGCTTCATCTTGCCAGGAAAATATTTGGTCCTTCATTCCAGCTAAGAAGCACGCAACGCTGTCAGTGTCAGGGAGTCAAAGAGCACATTAAAGAGCTGTTGTAATTCTACTTCTTAGAACAAAGAGCTGCGGGGTTAAGGCGACTGCTGCTGCTTGACCGTGATATAAGGACGTGATCAGCTGATCAGTAGTCACACAGGTTAGGAGGTTTACCTGCAGGAGGCACCCACACGGAATAGTCAGGGTCATCCTGCGGATACTGTCCTGACAGCTGCACTGGAGGCTGGGGAGACACACGATGACGAAATTCACTTTATCCATTTATGTAACCCAAATACGTGCAAGTACATGTTTACTCCTGTGTGCGCGAGCCTACCCTGCTGGGACCCATGACTCTCCTCTTCTTTTTGGGGCTGGGGTCTGCCACCGGCTCTTTGGACTCTGGGGACATGCAGGTAAAGTAAATTAGTGGCAACACACCAATACATGATCCACTGCGTATGATTCCACCAGTACGACAGTACTTATATTATTTCTTGAGTCTTACTACTCATAGGTAAATATTTTACTTTTTGCTTCACTGTACTGATTTTTCTGGAACTTTATTAAGCTCAAAATCCTAATACGCACACTTCTCAAACCACTGTAATCTCTGCTGCCTTACAAAGGCAAAAAATCATGACATATTAGGTTAAAATTAAGTTATGATCTGACTCTGACTTCTTACAAACACCAGAAAGCAGCATTGCCAGTGAAGGATCTCACTTAGCCGTGGCCTTAACCTGTCCACTGAAATATAAAACCTACTTTCGATGCTCAAGAACCTTAAGAATTCTCTTTGCTTCAGAACATAATTACAGCTAAATCAGAGAAAAAAAATCAGAAGTGGAGAAAAGAAACCACCACTCGAAGTCCAGGCTTGATTTGCAGAGAGGCTGTAATACAAAACTAGACATGATGCCCTTCACCTGAGAAAGACAATGAATGTCTCCCAGACCCGGGCCAATGCCAAGGCCTGGGTGAACTCAAGACACAAGCTGATGTGCTGAAGACGTCTGATTTCCCCCGTCATTACTGTGCATTACTCTTGACATGAAATTACCATGGAAAATCCAGATTTACTTCTGGATCAGATCCAGATTCATTATATTTCTAAGGCTATGTTCACACTGCAGATCAATCCGATTTTTTGCTAAGATCCAATTTTTTTTTTTTGCGTGGTTGTTCACATTATAATTTAAATGCGACCGCCATCAGACTCCAGTGTGAACCGTCTACGTCCCTGAAGAGACGTGCATGTGCAGAAGAAGGCATGCCATCAAACGCAGCACGCTGTGTTTACAAAAGTAAATATGGACCCTCCACACGTCAGCATGTGAGTAAAATTTCGCTTTCTGTCCCATGACTAGCTCCATCCATCTGTCATGTTTGTTTTGTCCATTGTTTACATTTGATCTTGCTGCATCTCGCCTCCACTGGTGCAGAATTACGGCATCGGTTTCACTTCAATGTTGTAAAAATCATATGAAATGTGACATGACTGTTCAGACTGAAGTCACTTTAAAAAAAGATCGAATACGTATCAAATTTACGATCACATATGAAATTGGCCTGAATCTGATGTGGGGAAAATAAAATCTGATTTGTGCTGGTCAGGCTGTCAAAAAAAATCCAGAGATGGGTCACGTATGGGCAATAAAAGTCAGATTTGGGCCTCTTTTGCCTGCGGTGTGAACGTACTCTAAGCCTTTACGTGGGCTTGGACTTTGTTCTCTTCTTGTTTACTTCACTCAGACATAAGTGATCCCTACCATACTCGCTGAAAGTATACCGGTGACTTTTATACACTCACCAGCCACTTCATTTAGAACACCTGTTCAACTGCTCATTAATGCAAGTATGTAATCAGCCACTCATATGGCAGCAACTCCATGGATTTAGGAATGCAGACTTGGGCAAGATGCCCTGCTGAAGTTCAAACTGAGCATCAGATTGGGGAAGAAAAATTATTTAAGTAACTTTGAACGCTGTATAGGTGTTGGTGCCAGACAGGCTGGTCTGAGCATTTCAGAAACTACAGGGATTTCCCCACACAGCCATCTCTAGAGTTTACAGGGAACAATTTGAAAGAGAAAATATCCAGTGAGCAGCAGCGAAATGTCTTGTTGATGGCAGAGGTCAGAAAAGAATGACCACACTGTGCTGAGTCGATAGGAAGGCAACAGTAGCTCAAAGAACCACTTGTTACAACCCACGTATGCAGAAGAGCATCTCTGAGTGCACAACACATTGAACCTAGAATATCTGGAACTACAGCAGCAGAAGAGCACAGAGGGTGTCTTTCCTGTCAGTTACAAACAGGAAACTGAGACTGCATTTAGCGTGGGCTCACCAAAATTGGACAACAGAAAATTGAAAGGCTGTTACCGGATGGCAGGGTTAGAATTAGGCATAAACACTATGAAACACCATCCTGCCTTGTAGCAACAGTTCAAGCTGCTGGTGCTATAATGATGTGGGAACATTTTCTTGGCACACTTTGGGCCCCTCAGTATCAAATGAGCATCGTTCAAACAGGTCAGCCTACCTGAGTATTGTTGCTGACCACGTCCATCCCTTAATGACTTCTGATGGCAGCAGGGTAATGCACCATGTCACAAAGCTCAGATCATCTCAAACAGGCTTCTTGAACATGTCAGTGGGTTCGCTGTACTCAAATGGCCTCTATAGTTACCAGATCGCAATCAAGTGGAGTACCTTTGTGTTGCAGTGGAACTGGAGATTCATGTCATGGATCAACTGTGTGATGTTATCATGTCAATATTGACTGAAAACTGAGGAATGTTTCCAGCACCTTGTTGAATCTATACAATGAAGAATTAAGGCAGTTATGAAGACAAAAGGGGGTTCAACCCAGTACTAAGAGGGTGTATCTAATGAATGGACAGATGAGTGTATATGGATGGCTAATGTAACTTTAAAGACACTCTTAGTGCACATGCTCAATGCCCTGTCTCAAAATTTTAATTTAAGATCAAAACTTAATGGATTCTTCCTGTGCTCATGCTCCAGCTCTTTCCCTCAGTTTAATGAAACTCATCCAGGTAGCTTTTGTGCAAACAGACAGACAACAAGTTGCACCAATCACATTCCTCCACCTTGACTCAGGTGAGTTTTTCTTTACTGTGTGCCAGTGGAGGAAGAAGAATTATTTACGTAACACTATATCATAAGAGAGAACACAGACAAATATTTAAAAAGAAATAAAACAGATGAGCCACCTGGACTCGTAGGGGCCGCCGGCTTATTGCTGCTACGGTCGGGAACCTGCTCCTCTGCTTCAACAGATGCCTCACACCTCCTCTGCTGTTTGTGGCTTTGATCTGACGTAAAGGCATGAAGACGGAGATAAAGTGTGTAATAATGAGGACACGCACGCTCAACACATCCTTTTAAGACTTCAAATGTGAGCCATGGGGACAGATATTACTTGACTTTGCACCTAAAGTGCAAAAATAGAACATGAAAGAGGAAGATCTAAGCATTTCACTGCTACATATTTAATCTGTTTATGAGGAGGCGTATAGTATCATGCATGCATTGCCTGCAGATCTACTGCCACCTAGTGGCTTTATGAAAATCTGCCATTAAAAGGCACGAAGATACAGGAAGAAAGCATACTGCAAGTTCTTATGTTTTTACTTTTCAGTTGCTGGGACAGATTGAGTCGAGGCGTTTGATTTCCGGGGGGAGAGCCACCTTGAGAAGTGGATGCATTGGACTCAGCGATATCTTCACCATGTTGTTCATCATCATCCTCATTTTTCTCTGCCACCATCTCCTCTCCTTCCTCCTCCTCCTCCTCCTCCCCACCAGGTGGAAGCTCTTTCGTGTTGAAGAGCTCAGCGGGCAGGTTGGGACGTTTAGGAGGCAACTTCTGCAAGAGACAAGAAAACATGTTATTGCTGGCGTGACAAATTTTTATCACATTATTTTTTAAAGACAGTACTATGGCATTACAATAGCCATTACTGCATAAATGAACCCTTATTAGTTTGACAGATTGTTGTTCTGTCATAAGCATATATAAAACATATCAAAATAACAAATATCAAAAAGTGTAAGGAAGAAACAAATAAATTAAAACCACACAACCAAAACAATACACACTGTGTGCACAATTATTAGGCAAGTTGCAACTATTGTTAAGTTATTAGGCAACTATTAGTGTGAAAAAATATTACGCAGCTGAAAGAAAAACAAAATATCCCCATCTCACTTGTTATTTTCCATCTGTTCAAGTGAGAGTAATAAACAACTCAAACATTACAAATAAAATTTTCTGACATTTCAAAAAATAAATCAGTGACCAATATAGCCACCCTTCTTTTAAATAACACTCAAAAGTCTTCCATTCCTGGAGTCTGTCAGTTTTTTGATCTGTTGACTGTCAGCTTTTTGTGCAGCAGCAACCACAGCCACCCAGACACTGTTCAGAGAGGTGTACTGTTTTCCTTCACTGTATATCTCACATTTAAGAAGGGCCCACAAGTTCTCCATAGGGTTTAGGTCAGGTGAGGAAGGGGGCCGTGTCATTATTCTTCCATCTTTAAGGCCTTTACTAGCTAGCCACGCAGTGGAGTACTCTGATGCGTGAGATGGAGCATCGTCCTGCATAAAAATCATGGTCTTCTTGAAAGATGCAGACTTTTTCCTGTACCACTGCGTGAAGAGAGTGTCTTCTAGAAACTGATCCAGCCACGGGCCCATCCATCTGGTCCATCAAGAGTCCCTCTCATCTCATCAGTCCATAAAACCTTTGAAAAAATCTGTCTTCAGATATTTCTTGGCCCAGTCCTTGTGTTTCAACTTATGTCTTGTTCAGTGGTGGTCGAGTTTCAGCCTCTCTTACCTTGGCCATGTCTCTGAGCACTGAACACCTTGTACTTTTAGGCACTCCAGGTAGGTTGCAGTTCTGGAATATGACAACACTGGAGGATAATGGGTTCCTGGTAGTGTCACGTTTGATTCTCAAATCTTTGAAAGTTAACTTGCATCTTTTTCTCTCAATATATTTCTTGCGACCATTTTGGGACGTTTGATGATTCTGCGGTCACGTCCTAATACCTTGGCAATTTCAAGAGTGCTGCATCCCTCTGGAAGATGTTTAATAGTTTTTTGACTTTTCAGAGTCTGTTAGATCCATTTTCTGGCCCATTTTTCCTGAGGAAAAGAAGTTGCCTCATAATTATGTACACCTGATATAGGGTATTGATCTCCTAAGGCCACACCCTCCCTCATTACACAAATGCACATCACCTTATATGCTTAAATCCAATAGGCATTCAAGATTACACAGTTGGAAAGTATGCATAAAAATGACCAGTGAGGGTCTTGAGCCGGTGGGCTTCAGCAATCCTCTGGTTTTTAGCTAAGGTTCCAGCATTGACTGAACCACTGCCACCCCCCCCTCAAATCAATTCACAAAGCAATAAATATATTTGATTAACCTACATGTTATACAGCATTTCTGATCCAAGCTCGCAATGTGCAATGATTTTACAAATTGATGTCCTCTTTGTTGTGTGATGATCATGTTCACCAATCAGAAATGACCCAAGATGACTGCATATACACCCAACAGCAATACACATGAGCAGCCCAAGGAAACAAGGAAAACAAAACTTCAGTTATGTTGCAGGAAATGGCCTCTGCCAAACGAGAAGAAATATCAGACAATTTAACCTAAAAAAAGCAACATGTCAGAGTTATGGGAATATTTCAGCTTTTTTGTGCATCCAAAAAAAGGCAATGTACAAAGCGTGTTGTGGACCCCACCCATCCAGCCACCATCTCTCAAGCGTGTCCTAGGTCTGCACTGTGGCCGCCTCCTGGTAGAACATGCCCAAGACACCTCACTTAAGAGTGTCTAGGAGTCATCCTGATCAGATGTCCAAACCACCTCAACGGGCTCCTTTCAATGTGGTAGAGTAGCGACTCCACTCTGAACCCCACTTGAATGACTGAACTCCTCAGCCCATCTCTGACGCTGAGCCTGGGCATCCATTGGCGGAAGCTCATTTCTGCTACTTGTATCCACAATCTCATTCAGTCACCACTCTGAGCTCACGACCATAGGTGAGTGTAGGAAAAAAGATCGACCAATAAGCTCAGCTCTCTCTTTACCACCACAGACCGGTGAAGCACCCGCATCACTACAGATGCTGCACCATTACATCTGTCAATCTCCTGCCCCCACCGTCCATAAAAATTATGAATAGAATCAGTGACAAAGGGCAGCCCTGGCAAAACCCAGCACCCATCGGGAATGAATCTGACCAAACCAACGGTTTGACATGGACCGAAATGCCCACAACAATGCGCCTGATACCCCGTATTCCCAAAGCGCCCCCGCAGAAAATCCCAAGGGACACTGTCAAACAACCTCCAGATCCACAAAGTACATGTAAATGGGTTGGGCAAACTCCCACACACCCTCGAATAGTTTCAAGAGGACAAAGAAGTGGTCTAGTATTCAACAACAACCGCACTGTTCCCTTCTGAATCCGAGGCTCCTCAGACGAACCCTCCCCTCCAGCACCCAGGCATAGACCTTCCCAGAGAGGCTGAGGAGTGTGATCCTCCTGAAGCTGAACACGGTTGAGAGAGAACTGAGAAGCAGTTGAGGCAGAACCGAAAAATGAGAAGCATTACACCACAACTACTGATTTAAGGCTTACTAGGATGACCGACCAGTATGTGTCTCACTGTACACTTCATAAATGAAGTACATGGTGTACAGCTGAAGAGCAGCTGCCTGCAGATTGCATACCTCCCTGCTGATCACAGAATACTGCCCATGGACTAAGAGGGTGTTTGTCCAGCTGGGGTCTGAAAGAAGAGGGCCAGACCTGAGTCACTACATATATCAAGCATTCTCGTAGCTGTGGAAATATAATCTCAGTATGCCGCATCACAGGATATCACAATTCTTCAAATACATCAGGAGGATAAAGGAGGTTTGCAGGAGGAGGACCTATAGTCACCATATCAACATATAAAACATATCTACAAACCAAGGGGAGAGGACTCCTCCTGAAATAACTCCCCTTTTTTAAAATTTATGACTTGTTTATGATCAAACTTTCTGCACTTCACTGTTTCTATTTGCATGGTTAAAAAAAAAAATTGTTTATCTTGTCACACTGTGCCATGCTTAGAATTTAAATGAAAGTGCCCCTAAATATGAAAAATATCATGAGCACGGTTACACCTGAGATAATAAAATGCAGCAGCAGGCTTTAACAAACAATGGGCAGATGATGCAACCGTGGCGCACGTCGTATTCAATAGCTGTTGCTTAGAAAAGAGGCTCCAAGGCAAGGAGGTCTCATTTTGTTAAATGACAGCTGCCTTGACTCCTCTCTCCTCAGGTCTCTTACTCGCCTCCTCTTCTCAAATCTTTAAGATGCGAGGAGAGGAATGGAGGATGTGCAGTTTATGAAATGAGGAAGCGGGGATGTAAAGACTGGGGACAGTAGAAATTATGAACAGGAACAGAACACAATAAATACATTACAAAAACCCAAACTGTAACACATTTGGGCTTATTCTTTCAAACTTTGTGGATACGCTATTCTGTGGTCAGGAAAAACCACGTATTAGCAACATGAGCAACATGTTATCTTTGCCTCACCTGGTTCCCTGTCACTGTGACACTTGGAAAGTGCAGCAACGAGTCTCATTTTTAAAAAACCTGCAGACACTTTTTTTAAAGTATCGCTGTTCTCTTTTCATCATCCTCTGTCTTTAATGTTCTTGAATGCAGCACAGAACCCCTTCAAGCATAGGTTTGCCCAGACTTTCTATAAATGTGCAGTTATTACTCTAAGAAATTGTCTGTGTTCCAAAAACTACTGTTTCATGATGTTTGTGGGGGTGGCAGTCCATCGTTGGATTTGTTTGAAAACCAGAGGGCTGCTGGAGGTCGCTGGTTCAAGACTTGCATGTGGAAGCTGGAGGCCAGTGAAGTGAAAAGCCAATTTTCAAGATCCACCTTGGATCAGGCCAAGGCAAGAACCCCCACATTGCTCTCTGGTGCCTGTAATGGGCAGCCTCTGTCTCACCTCGCCACCACTGCATGCCATGTTCTGTTTGTGCATGAAAATCACTCAGACTACATTTATGTCAAGTGTGTGTATAACAACAGTGTGCGCAGATTTAAAACTTGGAATTTCCCCATGTAGGATTAATATAAGTATGTCTTCTTCTTGTCCTATTTAATAATATATAAAAATGAATTGAATTGAAGAGTTAATTGTGGATTATTAACTTAAAGGCCCATTATGTTAATTCTAGTTTTATGTGATTAACCACGATTAAAAATGTACACAGTTAAGAAAAAAGTCTAGTCAAAATATGCTCCACAGTGCTCCTTGTGGCCAACAAGGAGCGCTGTGCACAATGTGACAACACATTTTAAATTCCCTGAAAAGCCACAGCAGACATGGTGGTATTTAAAAGATTCATATCATGCATGAAGTTAAAAATGTGGGAGAACTAATGTCAGTGGAAATGAAGTTCGAGCACCTACCCCGATGGTACCAGTTTTCAGTTTGAATTTACTCCCTCCCTTCATGGCTCCAAACATCGGCAAGGCCTTTTTTGGCTTCTGCGGCTCTGAGCTGCTGCTGTCAAACCGAAACAGATCAAACTATCATCTCCACTCTGATGCTTCTTTAAACATAACTTTCAGGTAAAAACTGCTGCTCCGCCTGACCTGGGCAGCAGTGAGGGCATCTGAGCTGGCCGTGTGAGTTCGACCAGCTTGCGGAGCCTCTGAGCGTCTTTGCGCAAGTCGGCCACGTGCACGTGAAGCTTCCTGCGCTCCACGGCGTCTATCGCTGCTTCGTTTCTCACTGCGCTCATGAAAGCATCCAGCGAGTCCTCAGCGGAAGAGGCGGAAGAATCTGAGAAGAGTGAAAATTTACACTTAGACTTTTCAAAACCTGCAGTAGAGTGACCAAACAGGTGATCAGAGCTCACCTTTTTTTCCAGCACTGAGCTTTTTCTGAGTTTCTGCCAGCTCCTTCTCCACCTCTGCTAGTTTGGCCACCTACAGAAAAATAATCAACACTTATGAACATGTACAGAAAACAGCTGATAGCGTTTCATCTATTGAAATGGCAGTTGTTGTGCTGTGTGTCTGTGCAAAGAACCCAATCAGAGGATGATATGAAGAGAGGGAGAGAAGCTACAACAGTTTAGTCAGAGCATGAGCTGAGGGGCTGTGCCAATTCCCGGTGTAAGATAAATAAGGATTATTTGCCTTGTGAATCATGCAAGGCTACTCTATTAAGAGTCTCAGAATAAAAATGTGGAGATGAAAATAAGCAGAATAGGTTAATTGAATTTGAGATTGAAAGTTTTTATTCCCTAAAAAACAGCATCTGGGCTGCTTTCCCAAATCCAGTTTTGGTCAGGTTCTTTCTCTACAATAAATATCATTAGCAGCTCTAGAGGATGTACTGCAGCTTTCATCACAACTATAAGTGTTGTTCTTTTTTCAGCCGCTGCCTTTTGGGGTCACCACCGTGAAACATCTGCCTTCATCTCACCCTATCCCTTGCATCCTCTTCTGTCACTCCATCCATGAATCTCACCCAACAGTACCATAGTTTCCAACAGCACCAGAGGTGGTTGCTGTTAACCCCGACTGATTCAGTATGGAAATCTCATTGATGATCTGTATGTTTGATTTGGCAAAGATTTTACGTGAAATTCCCTCCCTAATGCAACCTGTCTCCTTTATCCAGGCTTGGAACCGGCAGAACGGGTACACCGGCTTGTAGCCCTCCCCTGTGGCTGGGCTCATCTTGACTATATGCAAGTCATATACTGGGAATTTGCAGGACAGGGCTCCTTAAAGTAAGCAGGGCACTAAACTTTCATAAAAAGAAAGCACCTTTGGCTTCTCCCTTGTATTTCTCCAAGGGGTCACTACAGCGGATGAATCCGCATAGACTCCCTGACACAACCCTCCTGCAGTGGGAGGGGCTTGTGTGCCCACCTTGACTCGAATCAGAGACTTTTTACTTGTGAGGGGAATGTACAAACCACTACACAATGTAATTTCCCCCCTAGGATTATTAAAGTATTCTGATGCACTTCAGAGACACCATTTTAAACTTTTATAAAACTGGTCTAAAGCGAGTGGTGAGTTGATGCTTCCTACTGTTCTTTTAACCACATATTTTAATATTCTCCCATTGCGTGTAAATCCAAGCAGATGTTTACCAGTGAGTCATAGGTCTCAGGCCGCTCTTCGATCTTTCCCGCCTTCTTCATTCGCTCCTGCCTCTTCCTCTCCACCGTGCCAGTTCGATCCAGGAAGGTGTCGTCATCGCTGTCATAGTAGTCTTCATCTTCCCAGTTCTTCTTCTTGCGCTTACGAGACACTGAAAATCAGACAGAAACTTGTATTGCATTTCCCCCATCACAAGCTCCTCAACTTCCTGCCCCATGCACAATACTGAGTGCACATACCTGCTTCTTGGCGCAGCAGCCCGCGGGCTTCTAGCATTCGACATGCCTCCAGGCAGCACTGGATGGCGGCTTCTTTCTTCTTCCCTGTATGGGTCACCTCCGCAACCAGCTGACGGCCCACAGCATCATCTACTGGCAGCCTGCCAAAGAAATCACAATCATTTCTCCAGCTTAAAAAAACTTTGCATCCTGCCTGAAGGAAAGGAAGGAGTTTCATTTCACCTACTTTATTCTGCAAAGCCAGGAGCCATGGCTCTTGTCTTCATACTCAAACTCCAGCTCCTCCCCTAAGAGGAAAACAAGCCAATAAGAACAGAAAGACCTCTGAGCCAGCCATCTGTAGATTCACAGTTCAAGTGTCCATACACCATTTTAAAAACCCAAATGAGTGCTTTTTAAGCCTCCAAAAGAATGAAGAATCAAGACTCAACAATAAAAAATGATGCATCATATTTTTGGTTTTCATAGACACCTAGCTCGTAGTTTGTATAAAACAATTCAACAGTGTAAAATCCCCTACAACAGACAGCATTTGATGCTTTCTTTGCCATATATGACAATAAAGTGAATTTTTTTTTACTCTAAGCTGTCGGTCAGACAAAAAAAGTAATTTGGAGCCTTTTGTGGATAGATTTAACTAAAACCCCAGGTCCACAATGGTTGGGAGGCTGTGTAAAATATACACATCATGCAATGACTTGAAAATATCATCAAATAATGATTTAATCACAAAAGAACATAGAAAACATATCAAGCAGTATATATACAAACCAACGGGAGAGGAGGACTCCTCAAATAACTCCCCTTTTTTATTTATAATTTGTTTATGATCAAACTTTCTGCACTTTACTGTTTGTTTGCATTGTTAAAAAATGTCCATCTTGTCACACTGTGCCATGTTTTGAATTTAAACAAAAGTAAATATGAACTCAATATGAAAACTCTCATGAGCACAGTTACACTTGATATGATAATATAAAACATTTTAAAACTCTAACTTTCTTGATTTTGTTTTCTGGCTTTTTAATTAGCCGCAATATTGCTGTCTCACCTTCTCTGTCATAAAAGCCCTGCAAAGCCTTCTTGGGGTCCTTCAGGTAGGCTGCTTCCTGGTCTTCGTGGAACTCTGTTGAAAAGGGGTTTTCTTCATTCTCGTCTTCCTCTGGAGCTGGTTCCTCAGCTGCAGGGAGGATTTATGGAGAAAGAGAAAGTTCACTCTGACTTGAAACAGACATATCAGCACAGATGTCGTGTAACATACTGTTGCTTCATCCAGCAACAGCAACGATGCCGCTCACCCATTCCCCACGAGCAGCCGGAGTCTTCACTTGACACTTTGCTCTCACTCTTGTTTTCACCCTCCTCCTTTTCTTCCTCTTCCTCATCAGAGCCGTCTCCCATCATCCTCCTCTCCAGCTCTGCT
Organism: Etroplus canarensis; assembly: GCA_015106775.1. Lineage (NCBI taxonomy): Eukaryota > Metazoa > Chordata > Actinopteri > Cichliformes > Cichlidae > Etroplus > Etroplus canarensis. Next base: position 16,618 of record VUQH01083139.1, read on the forward strand.
TTCTGTTTGCGGGCTCGTTCCCTCAGCTCTGTCACCGTTAGTTCAGACTCCTCTTCCTCGTCAAACTCTGGACCCTGCAGAAGGAGAAGAAAGGTGAACATTTTAGAACACTTTCTTTTTGTTAAATATATCCTTCCATTGTGCGTTTTTATGAGACTGAAGAATTGGCATGTACAAAACATTCTTTCTGTTATGTGTCAGGTAAATTTTGCAATTACATTACTGAAAGTTTGACATTTGCTTTATATACGATTACTTTTCTGTATAACACACAACCTTAGAATTACTAGACTTTTATCACAGCACACAGGAATGAGTGGAAGAAGAATTTTTAATTTTGATTTTTGTCTGATCATAAAAATCTGTAGTTTTAATAGCTAATCAAAGCGTTTCTTTCTGATTTTAGGCTTCTTGCAACAATTTTCATTTTTAAAATCAATCTAATATACTGCAGGTATACATAAAGATATCAGACTACGCAGTATTAAAGTAGACCAATAGCGTTTGTCCTTTTTTCTACACTTTGTTGTGACTGATGTCACAGATATCGCAGATATGTCCATGGCAGGCACACAGCCCAACCCACCTGCTGTTCAAATATTCTGTTTACAAGAGACTGCCCATCAGAATAAAGCTGCTGTAAAGAAGGAGGAGCTAAAACAGTTTGCTTTAGACATAGGATGAACTGAGGGGCTACACAAAGGCCCATTATAGGATGAATAAAGATTATTTTGAACTGTGACTCAGGCAAAGCTACTCTGGTAGAGGTCTACAAAAAAACTATAAAAGGTCCACATGAATGAAATGTGTTGACATTGAAACGTTCATCACGTATTTGGTTTCTCAAACAAATTAAGACAAAGATGTTTGGAAGGAGATGAATGAATTAATTATACATAATTGCCATAATTTTGCTATATAGATGATCAACAATGAGTGTAAGGGTCTTCTTCTTTCAGGTGCTCCCATTAGGTGTCACCACAGCAGATCATCTGCCTCCATCTTATCCCTATCCCTTGCATCCTTTTCTGTCACTTCAACCCTCTGCATGTCGTCTTTCACTAGATCTATCAACCTTCTCTGGGGTCTTCCTTTTCTCCTCCTGCCTGGCAGCTCCATCTTCAACATCCTTTGTCCAATATAGCCACTATCCCTCCTCTGAACATGTCCAAACCATCTCAGCCTTGCCTCTCTGACTTTGTCTCCAAATCGCTCAACCTGAGCTGTCCCTCTGATGGACTCACTTCAAATTCTCTCCATCCTAATCACTCCCAGAGAAACTCTCAACATCTTCAATTTTGCCACCTTCAGCTCTGACTCCTGTCTTTTTGCCAGTGCCACCGTCTCCAAATCGTACATCATAGCAGGCCTCACTACATTTTGTAAGCCTTCCTTTTCACTCTTGCTGCTATCCTGCCATCACAAAGCATCCCTGACACTTATCTCCATACGCTCCACCCTGCCTGCACTCTTCTCCTCTTCACTTCTCTTGTGCACTGCCCGTTGCTTTGGATGGCTGACCCCAGATGTTTAATCTCATCCACCTTCATTACATCTACTCCTTGTATCTTCACCATTCCACCTGCCTCACTCTCATCACACACGTACTCTATCTTGTTTCTACTGACTTTCATTCCTCATCTCTCCAGTGCATACCTCCACCTCTCCAGGCTCTCGTCCACTTGGTCCCTACTCTCACTACAGATCACAATACCATCTGCGAACATCATGCCTGACCTCATCTGTCAGCCTTTCCATCACCATCGCAAACAAGAAGGGGCTCAGAGCTGATCCCTGATGTAATTCCACCCTCACATTGAAACCATCTGTCATTCCTACTGCACATCTCACCACTGTCTCACTGTCCACTGGCTCTCCAATGATTCTCCTTTGGTGGCAGCCAAAATTGCTCATATGGAGGAAAAACACTGGAACATTTCCTTTTACTTCACGTATCCAAGTCAATCCGCCCTGCACCAGAAATACTACCTTTTTGTTTGTATTTTAGTGCCTCTTAACATGTCAAGTCTCACCACAGATCAAAATATTATTAGAAAACATCCTGCCTGACCTCATCTGCCAACCTGTCCATCACCACTGTAAACAAGAAGGGGCTCAGAGCTGATCCCTGATGTAATCCCACCCCCACCTTGAACCAGTCTGTCACTCCTACCGCACACCTGTCCACTGTCTTCATACTGTACCTGCAGGATAAAAAGCCTCGTGCTCCCTCCAAACTTTAGCACGTGTCCCACTCGGACCCTGATGTAGGTGTTGGGTGGGATCTTGTTCTTGTTCACCACGGTGCCGTGCGTGCTTCCCAGGTCGTAGATGTAGAAGCCCCTCTCCTCTCCCACACGGCCCGCCTCCTCCCCGGCCTGTCCGCGGTACTGAATCACTGCGTGGTACCTGGAGATGGAGGGGTGCTCCAGGGACACGTCGCACACAGGTAAACGTCCAACCACGAAGTAACTCCTGTGGGTCAGGGACACCTCGTCCACTATGGCGCCGTTTTTGAGGATTTCCAGAGCGTACGGGACATCCGAGGCGGCGCCGCCCCAGGGAGGCTCGGTGTACGGGACAGGGGGGAATTTACCGGCCGGAGGGGCTTTGGCAGGGAATGACCGCGGTTTAGCCTCTGGTTTGGGTTTCTCCTTCTCCTTTCTGGCCTCTTCCTGTCCTTTCCCTGAAGCTTTGTCCTCACAGCGAGCCTCAGCTTTGTCTTCTGCGGCGACGCTGCTGCGCTTCGCGGCGAGGGAAGGCGCGGCAAAAAGAGCCGGTTTCTTAAACGGCTCCTCCGTTTCTGGTGCTTTGCTTTCCCCCGAGTCCTCCCCCCCGGGTTCCCCGCCATTTTCTGCAGCTAAACGCTCCTCAGCTTCCACCGCAGGGTGCATTTCTTCACCCGTGTTCCTCACGTCGGATGCAGCCGAAGGGGCGGCCATGTTTATGTGGTGCGACTGTCAAACTCGGCCGGGTATTTTGTGATTTTAAAAAAGGAAAACTAAGAAAAATAGCAAACAAATTATAGATACCAAGAAATACTCCACAGAAAGTACATATATTTGATTAAACCCACGAGACGTTTATATAACTTCTAGAAACTTCCTCCAATTCAAAATGATAGCTTTGTTGTGGAACTAAACGTCTCGTTTAGCTGTTTACCCGAGTTTTCTCCGGCGTACAGCTTCCGTCAAAGGTTTAAAAGCAGAGCTTTCCACCGTCTCTGGGTAAGATAAACCTTTTTTAAGCCTACTTTAGCTAACTAAACATGTGTGCCGTGTATTAAAATAGATGCTTTGTAGCTGGGTGGCTGGGAAGCGCTATTGTCTGCCACACTCCAGGCAGACAACACGTACTGTGCATCAAACATCCATTTCTGTTAAACCTGGACTCCGGAGCTGTGAGGAAGCGGTGCAGTTTGAGCAATAAATAGACAGCCTCGTTTCATCGCAATGATCGCTGTAAAAGTTTAAATTACCCTCTAAAAATCTGTGAAATTTCTGCCGAAGCGATCATCAGAGAGTGATGTTGTTTTCCAGCTTTTCACAACGTAGTTGGTTTAGTGGCGCATACACAAAGAAACAGAGTTTTGTGACACGTTAAGAGGCACTGAAATGTCCCAGCGTTCTTCCACCGTATGGGAAAAGGAAAATCACTGGAGAGCCAGAGGCCGCCTGAGGAACGGTGAAGGAGTTCACAGGTACTAGTCTTCAAGAACAAAAGTGATGTGCAGAGCTGTAGTAACTACAGAGGGTTGGAGTTGATGAGCCATGCCATGGAGATATGGGAAGAGTTGTTGAAGAGAGGTGACCATCATAGTGCTGATGGAGAAGTATAGAGAAGGTCAGAAGCAGTTGCACTGTGTCTTTGTGAATCTTGAGAAAGCATACAATAGGGTGCCAAGAGAGGAACTGTGGTATTTCTAGGAGTGGCAGAGAAGCAAATGGGTTGAAGATGGGGGTGAGATTACATCAAGGATCAGCTTTGAGCCCCTTCTTGATTGCAGTGGTGATGGGCAGGTTGAAAGATGAGGTCCTGCAAGGAGTCTCAGTGGATTTTGGTGTTTTCAGACAACATTGTGAGCTGCAGAGAAAGCAGGGAACAGGTGGATGGCAGCATGGAGAGGTGGAGGTTTGCACTGGAGAGAAGAGGAATGAGAGTCAGTAAAAGCAAGTTAGAATATGTGTATGAAGAAGAGAGTTCAGGCAGGGTGGAGATGAGTGTCAGGGGTGCTTTGTGACAGAAGAATAGCAGCAAGAATGAAAGGGAAGGTTTACAAAACGGTAGTGAGGCTTGCTATGGTGTACGGTTTGGGTTTGGAGGCAGTGCCACTGACAAAAAGAGAGACAGGTGGAGCTGGCAGAACAGAAGATGGTGATATTTTTGTTGGGAGTGACTATATAGGAGTACATAAGAGGCAAATTCTAGAATGTTTGGATATCTGCAGTGACACCTACGAAAAGACAGGAGGCAAAACTGGAGGTGGCATAAGTGAAGATGTTGAGATTCTGTCTGACTGACCAGGATGGACAGGATTAGAAATGAGTCCATCAGAAGGACAGCTCAGGTTGAGTGATTTGGAGACAAAGTCAGAGAGGCAAGGCTGAGATGGTTTGGACATGTTCAGAGGAGGGATAGTGGCTATATAGGACAAAGGATGTTGAAGATGGAGCTGCCAGGCAGGAGAACAAGAGCAAGACCACAGAGAAGGTTGATGGATGTAGTGAAAGAAGGATGGAAGAAGGATGACTTGTGACAAAATAAATCAGAATTTTTCCACAGAAATATGTCGTTTCAAAAGACCAGTACTGTTTCCAGTAAAATGGATTTTCTGTAGAGTCGATTTTATTCCATAAAGATGAA